>ML788011.1:610269-628119 GCA_009831015.1 Picea engelmannii
ATTTCTTCACCTTCATCAAGAGTCCAAGTAGGATTGTCTGGAGGCTTATTTTGTGTAGAAGTTCCCTTTTTGGGTGGCATGTTGGCCAAGTATCACTTTTGAACCTTGATTTTGAGGTGGTTCTGCTAGACAATCTTTCTTCTGTTGTATCTCCCAAGTTTCGGCCCTTCTGGGTTTGGAAATTTATTTTATGTAGTTCTATGATATTTCTTCTCTACAATTCCATAGGTCTGATCAAAATTGGATGTGCCAAGTGGAATTTATGGTAACTTCCCAACAACTTGCCAATTTTTGGCCTTTCCAGGAGATCTCACTTGTATAGCGTGCCCCACACAAAATAATTGATATAAATTCTGAAAATTGCACCAGAAATACTACAGACTATCCAAAATAAAATGAAACTAGTCTCACTCAATTTGGATACTCTAGGAAGAAGTTATGATTGTTTTACCTAGAACACCTTCTTGAGACAAGTCAATAGGACTAGTCAGATACCCTAACTTACACAGGGTGTATCTACAAATTTAAGATGACCCAGAAGCTGAAATTTTTACCACAGATACCTTACTAATTTCTGTGAATATGCTCTAGATTTTAGGGTCTGAAATGTTATAAAAACATATTTATAGCGAAAATTCCGCAATGACTCAATTCAGGATGATTCCAGAACCCTATATTGTACAGGTTGTATCTCCGAAAGTATAAGGCTTCAAGGTCTGAATTTTGAACCCAACGTACCTTGATCTAGCTACTAAATATCCCCCAAGACGTTCCTTCTGAAACATTGTAAAAAAAAAGTTATAGCGAAAATGCCAAGGTATCTCAAATGTAGCAGCGAAACCCCAAGACCTTGAGCTCTGATACCATATGTTAAGAACCAAATATCAATTTAGCATAGAAAAACCTAAGAAAAAGTAATCAACGCCTTGAAAATTATACAATTTCAAATAATAAGCCTCTTCGAGGGGGCAACCTATTTTTACCCCACTTAAATGTTCAAGTACAAGATGATTCAAAATGAAAATGTCTCCTTGGTATATATAGGAGACTAGGAGGTATAATTACAACTAATGGCCTAAAGCCGACATAAATAAAGTAACATTATTAATATAATATGCCCCAATTAGGGGGTAATGATACAACCTTGGTTTTGATTTTACATAATGACAAGTGGATGATGCATTTTATGTGATGTTCTGTTATTCGAAGCTTTAATTTTATGTTATGATTGGCATATATTTACAGTGCTATGTTCGATCATGTCACCATGATTTGTTACCTAGCTACACCTGCACAAGACATATGTTAGTATCAACATAAAACAAAATAAATAGGAAAGAGACTTATAAAAAAAATCCAAAAGAAAGGGCCTATACTATGCTATGTTAGAGGTTATGTGCAATTGAAATGAAACAAGTTAGTGTTAATCCTAACTACAAATGGTTAGTGGCTATGCGATTTTCATTTTGAGTTATATTGGGCGCATTTGATATATGGTACGGTATGGTTTTGGCAATGGTTAATATGAATTTTGGGTGGCGCATTTGGCAAGAAATGGGGTCGTAGATTTCAATGGTTTGGAGTTAATGACATGGTTAATGTATTGGTGATTGTTGGATGTCATGTACTTTGAAATTGAATGTAGAGGAAGATGGAAGCGATGTGAAGTAAATGCATGCCACTCCATACTTCTCCCATCGGGTCATCACCCTAGTATGGTTATTGTTGCATTTGGTTTTGTTGGTGGTTAAGCTACGAGATCCAAGCCTGGGAAGGAAGTGCTCGACCAACGCACCCTTTTTAAAGCTATTGGTTACAGGTATGGTTCTTTTAACCCATCCATGAATTTTTCTCTGGGTATGAACGAATGATGGCTCAGTGATGCATTGGTTTGTGTTTTCCTGAGCTTGTCAACTGTGTAAATGTGTGGGTATTATCACTCTATGTATGAGATAAAATAATTGGTTGTTTGATTTATGCATTCGTTGGTTGTTCTATGTGGTGAAAATAGTGAGGGATCTATGTTGTTTTAAGTGAACATGGGTATTATCACTCTGTGTTTTTTTGGAGGGTTTCAATCTGTTTATCCTTACTGGTGGCTTCTTCACAGTTATGAGGGTAGCCATATCCAGTTGTATTCGAGTTGCTTGTGGTTGTTGTGTTGTTTTCAGACTGCCTTTTGGTCGTTGTCTTTTCCAGAGTCATGGTTGTGGGTTATTCACACGGTCGTGGGCTTATTTTTGTGGTGTTGGAATCAATGTATCTCAGAAGTTGGTTATAGGGTGGCCATTATGCCAAGATGTATGCTTTATGGTTGTTGGTGATATAAATTGTGCCTTGGGTCTACATTCCCATTGGCATTGTTATAAGTTAATTCGGCTCATGAAGAATGTAAGGAGGTTATACCTCTGTGTGATCTAGGGTACATGTCACTATCCAGTGGTTATTCACTTCTCCTCTGCATCATCGTCCTACCCCACCCGTCGTTGAACTGATGCGCCATTGCACAGACCGGGAGTTATAAGGAACCTTATGGTTCTATCGTGCTTGTATTGAAGGGTCTATGCCTATTGGTTGATATGTTTGAACTCCAGTCTCTTTGTGATTTTGATAACCCAACAAACTCCTAATTACGTCTTTGAGTTCATTGTTACAGAGCCTATTTTTAATCATCCCCAAATGTTCTTACTCTTGACGGGCATCTTGTGATTATCATAAATTGGTTGAGTGGTCATGGCAGTTGTGTTGAGTACCATCTCATATTGGTTTGATTGAGTTGATTGGAAAGTTGTGATCGGGGATGAGAAATGATATGTAGACAAGGGGTTGCCTCTTTTTCGTTATGACAGTTGCGTCGAAAACCTAGCTCGTTTTTATTTTGAGTAAATTGGTTGATTGGGAATCAGTGATAATGTGCAGTCAATGGTTGTCTCTTCTCGTTATGCTTTCGATTTTTGTATTCTTACAGCATGGTGTCAATTGCTAGTTGGTGTTTGTTGTGTGTTTCATTAGTCCCGATCATAATCATTGCAGGTTGTGAAAATTGATGACTGTGATTTCGTTGTTTTATGTGTATGTATTATGGAGGCATCGTGCATGGTTTATTTAATTGCACCATCAGTAATGAAGCTTGAGGTTTTGTATTATGGTTTTATTGCAACGTTTTATTGGTTGGTATAATGAAAAGGCATGAAATCAAGAAAGTTTTAAAGGTTTTTTTCAGTTTGGAAAAGGGACCTGTGTATATGTTTTATTTGGGCGATTGCGAATTATGGACAGTGGTTAATATTTTATAGTGATATATGATGGATAGAGATGGAGAAATGTGACTGTGTGTTTCTTTTGATTTTGTTTTAAATGAAAGGAAAAGAAATGAAAGAGACCAAGTATTCTCTTAACAGGACTGTTGAAAGGCATAGTGATTATGAGTATGAATATAAACTGTATTAATTGAGAAGTTTAAAAACAAAATGAATGTGGGACAGTGAATAGTTTTGACACACAATAATTGTTTAATTGGTATTGGTACCTTTTGTATTGAATACAAAGTTGTTTTTATGGATTACTTGATTTGTTTTATGAACAATATTCGTTTTTTCACTACCATTCTCTCACTTTTCCGCACATTACAAGTCCCCTCGCCTTCCCATATTCACTATCCACTCCCTGTTCTTAAAATTAAATTATAGTTAAGTTAAACTTAGTATTATAACAGTTAAAGGGTGGCACAGGGATGAGTTACAACGATATATTATTTTGATTTACGATATAGTTGATTGTTTGATGATTTGTTGAGCAGTAACCATGACCTACCCCCCTTCATTTTAACACTTTTCTCTCAATACAATCCCTCACATATCCCAGAACCCTTATTCACCCCCTGCTCATTGACAAGTATTAAATGATTTGTATGGAATGGATTGCATGAGTCTGATGTATTGTTGAGCCAAAATTTGTTTCATATTTTAAAGAGATGTCATGTATGGTTGTTGAAGAAACTATTTGCTAATCAATAATGCATACAAGAATGAAATTTTTCAGTAGAGGTATCCATGGCCGGGGTGACACAGGAAGAGGAAATTGGAAGAAGGACCCTAGAAGGCCAATGTTTTCTATACATTTTGATACAGGCTTGCAAGAGTTGAGCCAGCTATTTCAAGCTGGATATTTTAACTGGATTGGACAAGGACTGGTCCAACCTAGGCCAGAAAGGCCTCCCTTCCAAGCCCCACATGTCGTTGGTATCCCAGCGCCCCCTCATGTCTCATTACAACCTAAAGTCCCTAAAAACGACAGATGGCAAGAGATTTCCCACCCGACAGTCTCCCAACATCGTGGCTAGCCTAACTTGTCTCTACCTGCTCCTCCACCTATTAATAAAATTGTCCAAGATTCCCCTTCCCACTCACAAGTACAGTCTTCCCATGCAAGAAAAAAGTTAAAAATCAAGGCCCACCATGCTCCTGATAAAGGAAAAGTCGTTGCTTCCCCCTCCTCTCCCTCAAATGACTCTGCCAAATCCATGTCCTCCCGTATGCATTTGAGATATGATTGCTCTCATGTTATCAATGAGATTAGATCTAAAGGCTCCACACAGCCTAAGGAAAATTTAGAGAGATCAAAGGGTGACAACAACAACAAGGGGAAGATTGCCTCCCATAGTGGAAAATATGGGTTTTAAGTGTTTTTATTTATTGATTGTTGAGAACAATTGACTTCTAAAATTTTGGATAGCACACTATTTTTTGGATATATGGATAATATATTTTTGGAAATAGTTTCAATTATCATTGATATAAATTGCCAAATTATGAGAGTGATGATGGGAGCCACAAGGAGGGATGTGTTTGATTGATTAACTGGTTGTGTTATCTTTGTTAAAGAACTAAAGGGAGTCACAAGGGGTCCCACCTACTAGTTATTATTTATTAAAAACCCTTATTATTATTTTATTACTTTTCCCCCTTAACTAAAAAGTTCGTTGAGTTTTAGTTAACTTAACTAAAAAGGTATCTTAACTACTTCAACTAATTTTGATTGCTTAAAGGTAAAAGGAAAAGGAGGAACAAGAGGAGAATAGAAGGAGAAAGGTCTGCTCTTGAGTTTTATTGAGATAATTTGGTTTTCATTCATCCTTTAATTCATTGAAAGCCTAATTCTCTTTTATGATAGAAATGTCCTATTGTAGACAACAAGATTCAGGGTTGAATTACATCATTCATACACTTGTTTTTCAGAGGTGTTGATCTATCTTTGATAGTCTGTGTCGACTTGTATGTTTGTGAATTAAATTTCATGACTGATAAAGGCTATTGTGAAGAGTCGAGTGGGAAGCAATCTATGGCAAGTTGATCCATCTTTTAAAGTTCGATTTTTTTACTTTCTGTCGGAAGTCCTTTTGTATGGTTTTCATCGGGGACATCTAAGTTTGACTTTGGTCCAAACTTCCTCAAGGAATTTTGTAAAGATAACGAGTCTTTGATAAATTGGAATGGAATAAATGATTGATTTATGTCTCATATGTGTTGATTATTGACTTGGTGTTTTTACTTCTGTCTCTACATTTATTTTTGCATCTGTTATATTCAGAAAAATACATAAATATTGATTTATTCAACAAACTTTCATTTATAAAAAAATCAGCGTAAGTACTTGTAACCAATACTTGTGGATTAGGAAACAATTTTTTATGGCTATAAACATAGGGTGATATTCTCGACTATCTTTATTTAGCCAAGTAAGATCTGAAAATGCTTGAGTGAGATAATTTCATATCTTTTCTTCAACGTTTATTTGGTGACCATACTAGGGAGATCTCCAATATCTCTCTGGTTGATTTTTATGTTTGATTATCATCAAATACATCTATTTTTCTGGTATTGATTCTTTGATTGTTTCATTTCTTAATGAATGTACTTGTTGCAAGGCAGCCCAATATTGAGCCCGATCTTCAAGATCAGACCAACATTGCTTTGAATTTTTTTAACACCATTTTAGACACTGCTAATACTCAGGCTGAGCTTAATCATTCATGGGTAGCAATTCAACGATACATAAGTGCCCAAGAACGTTGGGAAGCTAGACGTAGACAACCTAGAAATCAGCCATAACTTTATTTTTCCTTAACCTTTGACCTTCTTTTCATGTCCTTAGACCCTCGTGTTTTTAGGAGAAGAAGAGGCTTATCACCTGAAATTAAACTTGTTGTTGAAGTAGGAAGAAGGAACGTTGTGTTATTGACCCAACAAAGTGCTCTAAGGAGAACCTTGTCTGATTCATTCAGTTCGTCTTTCTCTCCCTTACTTATCATCCACAAGATGGCATCTAGTGGTGGCTCTGGTGGCACTAGAAGTTCTTCCTCCTCTCAGTATTTAGCTTCATCGGTGATTGGTAGCTTATATAATCACCATGTCCCTGTCCAATCTACCACAAACCCCACCAAAGTCATTAAAAATTATGGTCTTTTTCAATTTGAAGAAGATGCTACAATCACACTGTGGCATGTTTCATCTCCTCTTAACCTAGCACCTACTACTCATCCACTTCCTAAATTCAAAGAGAATCTTCCTAGGTTTTCAGGGAATAACATTGTCACTACAAATGAACACTTGGTGGAATTTACTAATGCATGTCACAACATAGGAGCCAATGACAATGATACTTGCATGCGCTTATTTGTCAACTCCCTGGAAGGAAAGGCTGTGGCCGATTTCTTTGACCTTCCTCCTAAGATTTTGTCTACTTGGGAGGAGTTAGTTTATTGGTTCAAATCCACCTATGGGCAATCTAAAACCCCATCCGAGCAGTTACGAGAATACAATAACATCACTTATAAGGATGGTGAAACCATCAAGTCCTTCACCTTGTGTTTTACCAAGTTATACAATCAAATCCATGAACTCATTCGAACTCAGAACCAACCCGCTTTCATGCATTATTATAATAAATTACCTTCCCCCTACCATCATAGCCTTGAGGAAAAATCTATTGAAAACCTCGGTTCTGCTCTGCGTACTTGTTTAGAGTATGAAGAACAACTTGAAAGAACAAGTCTTCCTCAGGGAGAATCGGTTAAACAGACAGACATATCTGCGCTCTTACAACTTGTACAAGACATTAATAATCACATGATAGCATATGAGCGAAAGGGAAATGTCCCCCCTCTCACCCCTGGAGCTTCATCCTCTTCTGCACCCCCCTTTAGAAATCCAAATGAAAATAATTTTCAGCCTAAAGTTATCATGCCTCGGAGTTGGTGTAACTTTTGCGAGGAACACCACGAGGAAACCACATGTGAGGTAAAGAAGAGTGTCAGATATAACATCTTTGGTAAAATACCAGAAACTACCATCGTTGTCCTAGATTTTGGAGATCCATAAGATGTCATGATCATCAACACTAGGAAAAAAACCTACACTCCCAAAGGCAAATATGATCCTCCCCACAATTATCCTAGCATGAGCTCATCCTCACCAGTTGCTATTGTTCAGGTTTCTAAGGCTCCCGACAGTCAAGGAACTACCTCCCCTCTTCCAAATACAATATTATAAATAAGTTGGCCAACATCAAAGAAGATGCAACACTTCTGGACATGGTTGTCGTCCCTAAACAACAGAGGCATCTAAAACAATTCATGGAAGGAAAAGATTTTGTTGTAGCCAACCTCTCTGAAGAGGCAAACGAAGAGGATTCGTCTAAAAATAAAGTAGGTGTACATAACTTTAGATACCCTGTAAAAAATCCCCCTTTTTATATTTCTGTAAATATTATGGATAAGATCGCCCATTGTTGCATCATTGACGACAGTTCGGGCCCAAGTGTAATCTCAAAGATTATTATGGAAGAACTAGGCTTTTCTTGTACAAATGAAAATGCCAGAAGCATGCTCTCTTATAATAGTCTACAACAAATGACCATAGGTGAAATCAAATACATGACCTTGGTTTTGTGCGCAAACCCTGAAATAAGGAAAACCCTTAATATTCAGGTAATTGATATGCCAGTAAGAAATTACTCAATCATATTTGGAAGAGATTGGAAAGCTTTGACAGGTGGATATCTCTCACTCGACGAGACACACTTATCCGTTCCTCGGAATGGTAAAAACATCATAGTCCTTAGAGAGGGAAGGATTTCACCTTACATAGAAAGTGTTCTGCAACCTAATGTGAATTATATTGAAGAGGACCTAGGGGTGTATTCCATCTTTGCATAGGAGGATAACATTCCCTTGGAACAAATCGACTCAGACGACGGTATGTGGCACATGCACTTTGATGGTTCGTGCTCTAATGAAGGAAACGAAGCTGGCATTATCTTGTACTCTCATGTGGGGAAAGTTCATAACTTTTCTTATAGGTTGGATTTTTCTTGCACAAACAATGTCACTAAATTTGAAGCTTTATTATTAGGCATTGAAAATGCCTAGAATATGGGTTGTGGTCACCTTACAATTTTTGGGGATTCGAAGCTTGTTGTGAACCTTATATGTAAGATCTACTCTCCTAGCAACAAGTTGATGAAACGATACACCCAAACTGTTTGGGCACTTATCTCAAACCTACTATCTTTCAACATTACTCATGTTAAGAGGGAATTGAACTCAATGGCCGATCGATTAGTTGTTTTTGCAGCCTCTCCTAATCGACAAATTCTGCCACATAGACTTGATTGTACTTTTCAATCTCTATATCATCCACATATCCCTGACAATATAGAGTCATTGCAGGTCTTCCCTAGTGATGAGAGAAGTTGTGCTTTCATTCAAAATGAACTCCATAAGCCTAAGGAAATTATATCCATGGAAGATAACAAGATTTCTAAGGGCTTGACTCCTCTAGAGAGTTCATTTTCATTGAGTGATGTAGGAAATAAAGAGAAACATAAAGAAGAGGAATAAAAAATGAAGGCGGGTGAAACCATCTCTCTGAACATTAGAACACTTGAGTCTCCAAAGAATGTTAAAATAGGTGCCCAATGTTCTGATGAAGAGAAAATGAAGTTTTCCAAGCTGCTTGGCGAATTTCAAGATGTTTTTGCTTGGTATTATGAGGATATTTGTGGCTTTGATCCCGCTCTTATACAACATGTCATTCCCATCAAGTAAGGCATAAAACCAGTTAGGCAAAAACAAAGACCTATCAACCCTGCATTGGAAGCAACTATTCGAAAGGAGTTGGAAAAACTCTTGAAAGTTGGAATCATCTTTCCGGTCAAGTATTGTGAATGGGTTTAAAATTTGGTTCCTGTTTGGAAAAAAACTGGTCGGATCAGATTATGCGTTGATTTTCGCACATTAAATCGGTCTAGTATAAAATATCACTTTCCTCTCCCCAACATGGAAATGATTTTGCAGCAATTCGCAAGGTCATAGATGATGTCCTTACTTGATGGTTTTTACGGTTAAAATAAAATCAAGGTAAAAAGGGCAGACAAATATAAAACCACATTTATTACTCATTGGGGCACCTTGACTTATGAAAGTAAGCCTTTTGTCTTAGCTAATGCAGGTGCCACTTTTAAAATACCTATGCAAATAGATTTTGATGATTTGATCGGCAAGATTATTCATATCTATCTAGATGATATAATCGTGTACTGTTAAGGGCTATCAATTGTCTGAAAGATTCAAGAATTATGGCTGGGTCCTTTCAAGATCACTTTTATCCCGGGTACAAACTCTTACATTATAAAACATTTACAAGAGAAATTGTTTTCCTACAGCATTAATGCTTCTCTCTTAAAACACTACGTGGAACCAACTTGAAAAGTTTTGACGTTGTTTGGATTTTCTATATATTAGTAGTTTAGTTTTGTTTTCATTTTCACTACTACTTTTCAATTATGCTTTTACAATAGTTTAAATTATGCTTTCATTTTAGTAGTTTTCCTTCTGCTTTTGCAATTATGTCATTTTATTTCTGATGTTTTAAATTTTGTTGTTCCATTTCTGTTATGACTTTTATTTTCATCTTTTAAGTTCAACTTTGGTCAAGAATAAAGTGTTACATCAGTTCTGCCATAATGACACTCCTGAAAAGTATTGTTAGTCAATAACAATCAAGCTTACACAACTGTTACGATGTTCCCCCTGAAAGCATAATTGAATTTTATATCTGCTTTCACTGTTGTCTTATGAAGAAATTGGTTACCTCCCGCTTCTACTTTCCATTTCTTTATCCCTTTGAGAGTTAAAAGAGAAAGTCCATAAATTGTTTCTCCTTGAAGTCAAGAGCAAATTCTAGTTGGATGATTATGCATACAGGGATAAAACCCCTCATACTTAACATTTTCCATGAGTTATTCCAAATTCCCAGTCATTTTTCCATTAAATCCGCTCACTTCCCCATGTTGCATGATCATTCTCGTTATATCTTCTTGATCTATTGTTATTGGTCTATGAAACCATACATTCTGGGTTCTTAATCTATTGGAAACAGATTTCCCTATGGAGTCGCCAGTTTATTGACGATAAATATTGCAACGAGGAATTTCGCCCGCAAAGTATTGTTAAAGCCTATTATTTAAACTATGCTAATAAGATATAATACTAGTAGGTGGTACCCCCTTGTAGACTGGAGGCTCGAAGATAGTCGTATCACACATTTTATGTTGTTGTTTTGATGTTGCTTATAGGGTCTTATATGATTGATGATACAACCTTGGTTTTATTTTGACATAATGACAGGTGGATGATGCATTTTATGTGATGTTCTATTATTCTAAGCTTTAATTTTATGTTATGATTGGCATATATTTACAATGCTATGTTCGATCATGTCACCGCGATTTGTTACCTGGCTACACCTGCACAAGACATATGTTAGTAACAACATAAAACAAAAGAAATGGGAAAGAGACTTATAAAAAAAATCCAAAAGAAAGGGCCTATACTATGTTATGTTAGAAGTTATGTGCAATTGAAATGAAACAAGTTAGTGTTAATCCTAACTACACATGGTTAGTGTCTATGCGATTTGCATTTTGAGTTATATTGGGCGCATTTGATATATGGCATGGCATGGTTTTGGCAATGGTTAATATGAATTTTGGGTGGTGCATTTGGAAAGAAATGGGGTCACATATTTCAAGGGTTTGGAGTTAATGACATGGTTAATGTATTGGTGATTGTTGGTTGTCATGTACTTCGAAATTGAATGTAGAGGAAGATGGAAGCGACTTGCAGTAAATGCACGTCACTCCATACTTCTCCCATCGGGTCATCACCCTAGTCTGGTTATTGTTGCATTTGGTTTTGCTGGTGGTTAAGCTCTGAGATCCAAGCCTAGGAAGGAAGTGCTCGGCCAGCTCGCCCTTTTTAAAGCTATTGGTTATAGGTATGGTTATTTTCACCCATCCATGAATTTAGCTCTCTATATGAATGAACAATTTCTCAGTGGTGCATTGGTTTGTGTTTTCTTGAGATTGGAAATTGTGTAAATGTGTGGATCTTCTCTCTGGGATGACTATGGGGTTATTCATTTTGCAAATAAAAGAATTGGTTGGTTGAGTTATGCATTCGCTAGTTGTTCTGTGTGGTGAAAACAGTGAGGGATATATGTTGTTTTAGGTGGACATGGGTATTATCACTCTGTGTTTTGTTGGAGGGTTTCTCTTTGTTTATCCTTACTGGTCACTTCTTCACAGTTATGAAGGTAACCATATCCAGTCGTATTCGGGTTTCTTGTGGTTGTTGTGTTGTTTTCAAGATGACTTTTGGTCATTGTGTCTTTTCCAGAGTCATGGTCATGGGTTATTCACCCGGTCGTGGGTTTATTTTTGTGGTATTGGCATCAACATATCTCATAAGTTGGTTATAGGGTGGCCATTGTGCCAAAATGTATGCTTTATGGTTGTTGGTGATATAAATTATGCCTCAGTTATGTATTCCCACTGGCATTGTTATAAGTTAATTCATATCATGACGAATGCACGGAGGTTATACCTCTGTGTGCTCTGGGGTACTTGTCACTTTCCAGTGGTTATTCACTTCTCCTCTGCATCGTTGTCCTATCCTACCTGTCATTGAACTAATGCGCCATTGCATGGGCCGGGAGTTATAAGGAACCCTGGTTCTATCGTGATTGTATCATAGGGTCTCTGCCTATTGGTTGATATGTTTGACCTCCAGTCTCTCTGTGATTTTGATAACCCAGCGAAATCCTAATTAATTCTTTGAGTTCATTGTTACAAAGCCTATTTTTAATCATCCCCAATTGTTCTTACTCTTGACGAGCATCTTGTGATTATCATAAATTGGTTGAGTGGTCATGAAAGTTGTGTTGAGTACCATCTCGTCTTGTTTTGATTGAGTTGATTGGAAAGTTGTGATCGGGGATGAGAAATGATATACAATCAAGGGGCTACCTCTTTTTCGTTATGACAGTTGAGCCGAAAACCTAGCTCATTTTTGTTTTGATTAAATTGGTTGATTGGGAATCAGTGATAATGTGCAGTCAATGGTTGTCTCTTCTCGTTATGCTTTCGATTGTTGTATTCTGACAACGTGGTGTCAATTGCTATTTGGTGGTTGTTGTGTGTTTCATTAGTCCCGACCAGGATCATTGCAAGTTGTGGAAGTTGATGACTGTGATTTCATTGTTTTATCTGTATGTATTATGGAGGCATTGTGCATGTTTTATTCAATTGCACCATCAACAATGAATCTTGAGGTTTTGTTATTATGGTTTTGCAACGTTTTATTGGTCGATATAATGAAAAGGCATGAAATCAGGCAAGTTTTAAACGTCTATTTAGTTAGGAAAAGGGACCTGTGTATATGTTTTATTTGGGCGATTGCAAATTATGGACAATGGTTGATATTTTATAGTGGTATATGATGGATAGAGATGGAGCAATGTGATTGTGTGTTTATTTTGATTTTGTTTTAAACGAAAGGAAAATAAATGAAAGAGACCAAGTATTCTCTTAATAGGATTGTTGAAAGGCATAGTGATTCTGAGTATGATTATAAACTGTGTTAATTGAGAAGTTTTAAAAAAATTGAATGTGGGATAGTGAACAATTTTGACACACAATAATTGTTTAATTGGTATTGGTACCTTTTGTATTGAATACAAAGTTGTTTTTATGGATTGCTTGATTTGTTTTATGAACAATATTCATTTTTTCCCTACAATTCTCTCACTTTTTCGCACATTACAAGTCCCCTCGCCTTCCCATATTCACTATCCACTACCTGTTCTTAAAATTAAATTATAGTTAAGTTAAACTCTGTATTATAATAGTTAAAGGATGGCACATAAATGAGTTACAAAGATATATTCTTTTGATTTACCATACATTTGATTGTTTGATGATTTGTTGAGCAATAACCATGACCTAGTCCTCTTCAGTTTAACACTTTTAACTCAATACAATCCATCACATATCCTAGAACCCTTATTCACCCCCTGCTCATTGACAAGTATTAAATGATTTGTATGGACTAGATTGCATGAGTCTGATGCATTATTGAGCCAAAATTTGTTTCATATTTTAAAGAGATGTCATGTATGGTGGTTGAAGAAACTATTTTCTAATCAATAATGCATACATGAATGATATTTTTCAGTAGAGATAGCCATGGTCAGGGTAACAAAGGAAGAGGAAATTGGAACAGGGGCCCTAGAAGGCCAAGGTTTTATATACATTTTAATGTAGACTCGCAAGAGTTCAACCAACTATTTCAAGCTGGATATTTTAACTGGATTGGACAAGGAGTGGTCCAAACTAGGCTAGAAAGGCCTCACTTCTAAGCCCCACATGTCCTTGATATCCCAGTGCCCCCTGATGTCTCATTACAACCTGAAGTCCCTGAAAACGACAGATGGAAAGAGATTGTCGACTCGGCAGTCTCCCAACATCATGGCTGGCCTAACTTGTCTCTACCTGCTCGTCCACCTGTTAAACAAATTGTCCAAGCTACCCCTTCCCACTCACCAGTGCAATCTTCCCATGCAAGAAAAAGGTTAAAAACTGAGGCCCACCATGCTCCTGACAAATGAAAAGTCATTGTTTCCCCCTCCTCTCCCTCAAATGACTCTGCCAAATATGTGTCCTCCCACATGAATTTGAGAGATGATTTCTCTCATGTTATCAGTGAGATTAGGCCTAAAGGCTCCACACAGCCTAAGGAAAATTTAGAGAGATCAAAGGGTGACAACAACAACAAGGGGAGAAGATTTCCTCCCAGAGTGGCAAATATGGGTTTTAAGTGTTTTTATTTATTGATTGTTGAGAACAGTTGACTTCTGAAATTTTGGACAACACACTATTTTTTTGGATATATGGATAATATATTTTTGGAATTAGTTTCAATTATCATTGATATAAATTGCCAAATTATGAGAGTGATGATGGGAGCCATAAGGAGGGATGTGTTTGATCGATTAACTAGTTCTGTTACATTTGTTAAAGAACTAAAGGGAGTCACAAGTGGTCCCACCTGTTGGCACCAGAAGTCACCTCTGGATTTCTGCAGAGGTAAGCATGATACCCATCAGTTTTATGTCACAATGAATAATTTTAAAGGTGGTCTAATGGATGCAGTATCAGGATTATATCGCTTCAACTCAGAAAACTGGGTTGGCATACATAAGCAGATGAGGTCTTGATATAACTTCAGTCAGTAAGTTGGGTATAGTGGTGAGTAGGGGGGAGAACTTGAGGAGAGTGAAGAGGTATGCTATGGACATCTAGTCTTCCAGCAGCCTAAGGAGGAAAAATTCAGAAAACAAGATCTTCTTGGATTCAGAACTTCAAGAAACTGAAAACGATATAACAACACTGCAATTAAACATCCATTACAATACAGTCACAAAAATCCATGTGAATCCTTCAATCATGAACATTCAGTATTAGACAAATATTAAGATGGAGGAAGAAAGATGACTTAGATTAAACAAGAAGTCTCAAATACAGATACATAACCATAAACCAAAGGCTTTACTAAAACTTTACAATACTGGAGCCTAGCTCAACCATCAAACCTAACAAAATATCAAAACTGAGTATTTATACTCAAAACAACTTGCTCCCTTAAAAAGAATACTCTGGTCATTGCATTCAAGTCTTGGCGTATGTTGCTTCTTTTGTCAGGTTGCACTTGCATTCTTCTGTCAGATGCAAGATCAGATTGGTATGGGTCTCACAAGAAAATCTATGACAATAAACTTCCAGCTGACAATATACCCTTCACAGCTATCTCTTCCATGTTTTCCATTTATGTGGTGAAACGAGGCTTCAACCACCTTCCCCATTTTCATCAACTACTTTCATCAGGATCAGGGTGAAGCCTGACATCCATGAATGCTCCAGGCAAACTCACAACTCCTTCAATTCAATTTTGGCACCTCGAGGTCACACGGATCTCTCTCTGTGACCAACTTAGGTGCTTTGATTCTTCATTCATATCCTTTTTATCCCCATGCGACCACAATCCATGACCTCGTTCTTATCCATATGAAATCTCGGGATTTTGCATTTTGGGATTTTTCACTCCCCTTGATTTCAAATATCCCGATGCTTGCTCCCACGAAATGGCCCATTTGGATCAACAGTTAGATCTGCATCGAATCCGACGACCAAGATCATTTCATTGAACAACTTCATCCACCCGTTGCTTCGACAGATGCTTTCCTTTTCTTTGCGGCCCCACCTTCCATATGACCACGGGTTGTGACCGCGGGCCCAACCCTCGGGTGCATCGTGATTTCGCGTTTCGTGAACTCATGTTGTGCTATATGCTCAAACCTCTGAGTCGTGAAATCGCGATCCCCAGATCGGATGACACACGTCCCTCTGAAATGGACAACCCAGATTGTATCGGTGATTCAGGACCTCGGACCATCGACACTTTTCACCTCCGCTTTCCCGAAAGACTTTCTCCATGTTGATTCTGTGCCACGTGCTCTTCTGGAATGGATGATCAAGATTATTTCAGGACTTCACGTGTCGTGAGTCTTTAGGACTCTACTCTCTTACTTTCCAGACTCGCGAAATCGCGAAAAGCTTATCCGATGGCCCAGATCTCTCCTTTGATCAGCGTCTGCGATCTGTTCGTGATTTCGCATTTCGTGAGTTCTTATGACTTTTCTCCTTGACCGCTCCATCTTGTGAAACCGTGAATTTCTAAACTTGTGCCACGCATCCTTCCCAGTACCAACGGCTAGGATTGACCCTGTGATTTTGGACCTTCGACGCTATACTTCGTGCAACTCTATGATCAAAATCGCCCGATGAACGTTGATCTGATCTGCTTGATGGATCTCTATTGTTGAAAGTTGATTTTACTCACTCGCTTGATATAAGTCCATATCAACCAGCTCTAAATGCTATGCTTGTGCTTATGGTTGTGACTTTTGTGGGCAAATACCTAGATGTCTAACTGATGGTTCGAAAAAACAAAAGGATTGGTGATTGAGGCAAATAGAGAGAAGTGATCAAATTTATGGAAAACATAAAGGCTTATGGCTGATATTTCTCAGGCGATTTGATAAGGAAAAATAGGTCGATTAAACAGATGAAGGCAAACAGAAGAAAAACTATAAGAAGAGAACAAAAACCTTTGATCAGGTCTGCAAAAGGAGGAAAGGTAGGAAAAATCACATACCTAAGTAGAAAATACAAACCCTTAAGGTTTTGACAAGTTTATGTGATAACATTAGGCTCCATGGGGGATAGATTCCTCCCTGTTGTTGATTAAGGTTGGTTGTCATTGATGTCAACCCTTGAAGAAAGCCCCGTAGCACAAAGGTTTGGGTAATGGACCCAATATTGTTTGATGTAAATATGAATCATTATTGTTTTTTCATGGTTGATTAGAAGGAAATATGGATGAACTCCAAAGTGGTCCCCTTATCGTGAAATCCCTCACGAGAAGACGCTTTACGAAGTAAGAGAACCCATGCTTAACTGTGGAATAATGAGATGAAGGATAGTAAATTTGTCAGGGAAACTATCCTATATGGATATTTCTTGTCATGCCATTTCCGGTGGTATGTAGAACGCCATATAACTCCTCATGGTTAGAGAGTTATGACCATGCGAAGTTGGAGAACCCAGGTTTGGGTAATGGACCCAAGTTTGTTTGATGGATAACGGTATGAATTTTTCTATATTTGAAGGTAATACTATTCTATATGGATAGTACATGTCATTCCATTTCCGGTGGTATGTGTAATGTCACATAACTCCTCACGATTTGAGAGTTATGGCCTTACGAAGTTGGAGGACCCCCATATGTCATCTAGAAGCCCCAAAAGGTCAAAGTAGTCAAAGTGGTTTAAGAGATTTTAAAAGGTAAATAATAAAGTGAAGTGATGAGTGTATTATAATTCAAAGTGAATACAAAATAAATTATTTCAATAATATATTTAATGGATAATTTAGAAGTGGGTTAACCCTAAAATAAGGAAAGTGGGCCATGTGACCTAGAATATGTTTTTAAGGAAGCTACTTGGAGAGTATAAATAAGAGGCAAGGCTCTCTCATTTTAATTGTACTTGAGCATATTGAATATCTATAGGTTTCTGAGGTAACCAAGGATATCTAAGCCAAATTTATGAGGGAAGGTTAAGAAAAGAAGGCTGAAATGCAAGGAAGGATAAATTCTTTTGATGGTGCTTTCTAAGGTATGTTATTTACAGGTCATCTCAACATTTTCGCTATAATTTTTTTTCTATAATGATTTAGACTGTTAAATTGCTATTCCATTGAGAAAACATACCCAAGTATCTGTGGTAAAAAATTCATCTTGTGGGTCGTTGTATTTTGGGAGTTACACTCCGTGGAAAATAGGGTTTGTGGCTAGTCCTGAAACTAGTCAAAAACAGGTGTTTCGGGTAAAAA
>ML788011.1:633878-671633 GCA_009831015.1 Picea engelmannii
CCCGTAGCACAAAGGTTTGGGTAATGGACCCAATATTGTTTGATGTAAATATGAATCATTATTGTTTTTTCATGGTTGATAATAAGTAAATATGGATGAACTCCAAAGTGGTCCCCTTATGGTGAAATCCCTCACGGGAAGACACTTTGCGGAGTGAGAGAACCCATGCTTAATTGTGGAATAATGAGATGAAGGACAGTGAATTTTTCAGGGAAACTATCCTATATGGATAGTGCTTTTCATTTCATTTCAGGTGGTATGTAGAACGTCACATAACTCCTCACGGTTAGAGAGTTATGACCATGTGAAGTTGGAGAACCCAGGTTTGGTTAATGGACCCAAGTTTGTTTGATGGATTACGTTATGATTTTTTTTATATTTGAATGTAATACTATTCTATATAGATAGTACATGTCATTCCATTTCTGGTGGTATGTGTAATGTCACATAACTCCTCACGGTTTGATATTTATGGCCTTACAAAGTTGGAGGACCCTCATATGTCATCTAGAAGCCCCAAAAGGTCAAAGTAGTCAAAGTGGTTTAAGAGATTTTAAAAGGTAAATAATAAAGTGAAGTGATGAGTGTATTATAATTCAAATTGAATACAAAATAAATTATTTCAATAATAAATTTAATGGATAAATTAGAAGTGGGTTAACCCTAAAATAAGGAAAGTGGGCCAAGTGACCTAGAAGATTTTTTTAAGGAAGCTACTTGGAGAGTATAAATAAGCGGCAAGGCTCTCTCATTTTAATTACACTTGAGAATATTGAATATCTATAGGTGTCTGAGGTAACCAAGGATATATAAGCCTAATTTATGATGGAAGGTGAAGAAAAGAAGGCCGAAATGCAAGGAAGGATAAATTATTTTGATGGTGCTTTCTAAGGTATGTTATTTACAGGTCATTTCACCATTTCTGCTATAAAAAAATTTCTATAATTATTCAAACCGTTAAATTGCTATGAAAATGAGAAAACATACCCAAGTATCTGTGATAAAAAATTCAGCTTGTGGTTCGTTGTATTTGTGGAGTTACACTTCGTGGAAAATAGGGTTTGTGGCTAGTCCTGAAACTAGTCAAAAACAGGTGTTTCGAGTAAAAACATCATAACTTCTTCATAACAGATCCAAATTTAGTGAGACCAAATGTGTTGGTTAGGTTACAGTCTGTAGTATGATTTTTAATAGTTTTTAGATCAATTCAATGAATATTTTGTGTGGGGAACCCTCTACAAGGTCGCTTTCTAGAATAAGCCAGAATTCAGCAAGGTATGCCATTTTTTCTATAAATCCTTTTTTGAGAGGTTCCAAGTAGTGAAACCTGGAGGAATTGCATAAAACACACTGAATAAAAATATGTATTAGTTTCATATCTTTATACATTACACGTTCAAAGTTATGATTACTTTAAGTTAGGGTTGTTGAGTAATCCAAAACTAGGCATGTGAGACTAAAGAAAAGTTTGATGAAAATGATAGTCTCTTGTTGTTAAAGTTAAGGAAGGTTTGCAGGAATGTGATTATATACACCGGGGTCTATTACAGAGCTAAAAATCATATTTGGATGATGAAATTGATGAGGTATTTTGGTTGAGGTACATGTTGAGTACATGGTTGAGACAAGTATTTGATGAGTTGGCACATACATGAGGTGTATAGTTGATTATGTTCATACATATTGATGAGTAGTTGACACATGATTGTTACATACTTGGTACATGGTTGGATTCACTTTTTTATGGTACAGGTTGATTACAGGTTGTTTGGTATAGGTTGGTGCATGGTTGATGCACTTGTTTATTGTACATGTTGATTATAGGTTGAGGTACAGGTTGATGCATGGTTGATGCATGGTTCAGATTTATTGGTACATTTTTATAGTGGTATATTTCATAGTGATAGTGTGACAGTGGTTCCATCATTCTACTTCTACTTCAGGGTGGCAGGATGGGGCAAGGACAGGTGGTTGTAGCCACCTTCCGGTTGTAGCCGGAGAACATAGGGGGTTGTAGCCTCCTTCTGGTTGAAGCCAAAGAATTGGGGAGTTTGAGCTTCCCTTAGGTTGTATCCTAAGAAACTAGAGGGTTGGAGCCTCCTTCCAGTTGCAACTGGAAAACAAAGGAAGTCGGTGCTTCCAATGAATGTAATTCTTCAAGACATATAAGAAAAAACATTATGTGGTTTTCTCCCGATTTGGGTTTCCACGTAAAACATTGGTGTACTGTGTATGTGTGTGATTGTTTATTTCTTACTGCTCATTATTGGATAATAATTCTACATTGATATAACATTTGAAGAAAATGTATTATAATTACGTTATTACTGATTCACCCCCCTCTCAATAATCCAACACCTGCGAGGCTCTAAGAACTCCCTCTGACGGTTCAACTCCTTAGTGTTGGGTTGTTGAGTCTTCTATTAAAACAAAACAAAATAAACATAAAACAGCGATGGTATTTACAATGGTGAGACATCGATTGTGGCTTTAAACAAAAAAAAAATTAAGGAAGTGCCCATTTGTAGGGCCACCAAAAACTACATCTCCCTCCAAATTCTGCAGCCTGTAAGTATTATTTGAAAGTGTCTCAGAAATTTTGAAGGGTCCAATCCAAAGGGCTTCAAATTTACCATGCTTTCCCTTGTCATGTATGGGTGCATCCCATTTGAGTACTAGATCGCCCAGCGGGAAATCTTTTTCTATGCTCTTCTTGTTAACCAACTGCTTGATCCCCTGTTGATGGTCATGTGCTCTATCCAATAGCTTCTCTCTGGTTTCTTGTACTTCTTCCATCTAATGTATCCTCCTAATCATGTCATCGGGTTCTTCGTGGCAATCTTGGAAGAATTTCACCACAGGCAGGGCAAGCTAAGAAGGAAAAATTGCTTTGGTCCCATACACAAATTGGAAAGGAGAAATGCCCAAGGATCTCTTTTTTGTCACTCTATCAACCCATAGACCATATTTGAGCTTTGAATCCCATGCTTTATTGTTGTCATCTAACATTCTTTTGATGATATTTATCAGGATTTTGTTAAAGGACTCTGCTAATCCATTTCCTTGGGGATAGTAGGGGGTAGAGTGAATCAATTTGATCCCAAACTGTTCACAAAATCGGATCAATGGCTTGGCCTTGAAATATGCAGCATTGTCAGTGATAATCCTGCTTGGACAACCAAATCTTGCTATAATATCCTCCAGAAAACCAATGATCACCTTATGAGAAGCACTCCTTGTGCGGATAGATTCTATCCACTTGGTAAAATAGTTTGTGGCAGTTAGGATCCATTTGTGTTGACCGCTTGATGCAGGGTGAATTTCCCCAACGAAGTATAGACCCCATTGCTGGAAAGATCCTGAAGCTAGTACATGCTTCAATGGAAAAGACTTGAGTTGCTTCTTCCTAGAGAATTTCTAACATTTGATGCAAGCCCTGATCTTTTCACAGACATCAGTGAATAGAGTTGGCCAGTAGTACCCAACCCTGAGAATTTTGTAGGCTGTGGTTTTCTAGAAATGGTGTCCCCCACATAGGTTGTCATGGAAATAAAATATAATCCTTTGGGCCTCTTGCGAGTCTAGATATCTCAGAAGCACTCCTAAAGTGTTTCTCCAATACAGGACCTGATCAATTAGGCAATATCTGATTGCTTTGAGATTTAAATCTCTGGCCCTCCTCTTTCCCATGTCATCAAGAGACTGGAACTTATGCAAGAAATATATAATGTCCTTGTACCAAGGACATCCTGCTAATGGGAGGAGCGCTTGAGAACTTATTTAGGACAACTCAGGCTGCTGACTTTTTGAGCAAGCTTTGATGAAATTTACCCCCAAAGCTTGGCAATTAGCCTCAGCCGGTAATTTGGATAAACCTTGACCTTTGATCAATTTGGTGGGCTTGATATCCATATCAAATTCAAAGATCTTGGTGATCCATATGCTCCTTCTTCCATCTATGTCTGGATGAATGAGAACTTCCTTCACATAGGCTGAAGGAACATATGCGATGATTTTTTAGTGCAACAAATAGACTCTGAAGGATTTGAGAGCTTTAACCAAAGCATAGGCATGCTTTTCTATGATGTCATATTTCACTTCAGCCTCTCTCAATGCTCTACTAAAAAAGGAAATAGGTTGCTCCAACCCCTCAGCATTCTTCTGCAACAAAACAACTACCACTGTGTCGAATGAGGCAAAAGAGAAAATCCTTGGAATAATCAGGACTAATAAGCATAGGTTCTTCAGTCAATGCCTTATTGATTTCATTGAAGGATTCTCTAGACTTAGTGGTCCACTTTACCTCATTCCCCTTCCTAAGCATGGGTGTGATAAGTTTCACCAACTCAACAAAATTTGAAACAAACCTTCTCAGAAAATTGATTTTGCCTAGGAAAGACTGGACTTCCTTCCTATACCTGGGAAGTGACAAGGTTTGAATAGCTTCCACTCTACTTGAATCAATCCTGACTCCTTCAATTGATACAATGTGCCCTAGCAACTTTCCCTCCTTCGCAACAAACAATGATTTCTTAGGATTCAGGGAAAGACAAAACCTTCTGCATTTCAAGAGGACTTTCTCAGATGACAACAATGTTCTTTATCAGATCTGGAAAATATTGTTATGTCATCTAGATAGATGACCAAAAATTTATCCTTCTCCCCAATGAAGGTGATGTCCATGGCTCGTTGAAAGGTTGATCCTGCGTTCATTAATCCAAAATGCATTTTGGCATACATGAAAGTGCCCCAAGGAGTGGTAAAGGTTGTCTTTTCTCTATCTTCAAGAAAAACAGAGATCTGATTGTAGCCAGAAAATCCACCAATCATGGAAATCATGGATGCACCTGTTACCCTTTGCAATATGTGTTCCATCTTTGGCAGTGGGTAATTGTCCTTCTTGGAGCTTCTGTTCAGGTTCCTGAAATCGACACAGAGTTTGATTTCTCCATTCTTCTTCCTTACTGGGACCAAGTTGGCCACCCACTCAGAATACCTCAAAGGCATGATGATCTGGGCATCCAACAACTTTTTTACCTCTTTCTCCATAACAGGAAGCAACATAGGATTTATTTGTCTTAATTTCTGCCTCAATGGTTTGGCTTCCTCTTTCAATGGGATCTTATGCTCAATGACACTCGTGTCATATGTTCTGAGGTCTTCATAGGTATAAGAAAACATATCAACAAATTCCCTTAACAGTTCATCATACATGGCCCTCTGCTCCTTTGACAATCTGCTTGACAGCTTGACAAATTTGGGATTCCTCTCTATGCCAATATTGCACTCAGCTACATTAGCATCCTCATTTGGGACTTTACCCTTTATTGCCACATCATTTCTATCAAATAATATTTCCAAAGGGACTAGTCCCTTTGGGATGTGGTTGTTGGGTAATTGGAAAATGTGATGATTAGAAATTTTGTTCAGAGAAACATCAGGATGAGGATGTATTTCGGAGTCAGGATCTTGATCAATGTGTAATGCTGAAAACTCATCAACAGTCTCCAGGAATATTTTGATCTCAATATCATCCTCAAACACTTTCCAATGCTTGATGTTGTCAGGTATGGATGGTCTATATTTTACTTCTACATCATACCTGAGCTTAGGTGGTCGAGGGATTCTGAAATTTCTTGGTCATATAGCCAAAGAGTCAGCCATGACATTCTCTTCTCTGGGAACAAATGAAATGTTGAAAGCCGAGAAAAAACTATCAATGAGATCCCATACTTCATTTCTATATGATCTCAGTCGAGGTTGCTTAACCTGATAAATACTTTTGATCTGCTGAACAATCATCTCAGCATCTCCAAACATTTATATCTCTTCAATCCCCATGTCCTTTGCAGCCCTCAAACCCAAAACAAGAGCTTCATATTCTGCCACATTATTGGCAGTTTCAAATTATAACTTGTAGGATAGAGATATAGTTTCCTGAGCAGGGGAAACAAGGACTACTCCAGCACCAACACCTTCCCTAGAAGAGGCTCCATCAAAGAAAATTTTCCACACAGAGGTAATCGGAGGAGAATCTTCACAGAGAGTAATGGAGTTTTTGATCTCAAGAGGGGGCTCAGGGGAATCAGTGAGCTGCAATAAGTTGGATCCCAAATTAGTGTCAAGTGAAAATATAGGATGGTTGGTGGGATCTGCTTCATTGTTGATAATGTAGGCCAACTGAGCTTCTCTGTATAGTCTTCTATGCTCCCCCCCAAAAACAGGAATGGTATCATATGTGAGGTCCATCTACAATGTTCCCCCAAGTCTTTTTATCCAAGATATTGACAATAGCATGCCAAAATTGGGGGGAACATCCGCCACCACGATATCCATGACCACACTTTTCATAGGTAGCTGAAACAAGGTCACAACCAGATCTTTGATGACCCCAAGACACTGCACTTTCTCAGAGTCAAAGGAATACAAGTCATGGTATTCTTTTGTGATTTCTAGACCTAATTATTTTATGATAGTTTTGGGCATGAGGTTATGAGAGGCCTATGAATCCATCAGACAATTATGCAGTACCTTTTCATGTATGTTTAGTGATGTGTAGAAGGGAGGGGATGAATCATCTCTATTTTCTACCATGGGACCTAGGATGATTGTTGGCTTCTCGTCTTGCAAATTGATTAAGTTTGAGGGATTATTCAAAGGTTCAGGCAACAACAGTTTAGATAGGGATCTCTTAAAGTCTTCATGCTTGTCCAACTCTGAAAGGGGTACCGGGATCCTAATCTTATAAATTTCATGCTCAAAGTTAAAATAGGAGGGGATCTTCATAATTTATTTTACCTCTGGGATATGACCTTTGACTACTGGTGGGGGGTTATGCATTTTATTTTCCTTGCTGCTTCTTATCGTGTCTTTGGCGGGCTTGTCTTCTCTGGGAGGATAATAAGGGATGTTGGACTTCCCATATTTCTTCTTATACCTAAGGTTGTATCTATTTGGGTTTTCATTGGCCTTATTCCCCTTGCTCTGCTCGTTTAAATGAATGTCCATGAGAGAATCCTCATATACTTATTGAGTTAAGTGAGGAGAAGGAGATGCATCTTCGAGAAAGTGAATTTCTAGGTCAAGGTCCTTTTCCTCTCCACCATCATCTACGACAAGGTTGTTCTGAAGAGGGGTTTGGATTTTTTGATCATCCCTGTCTCTGTTTCGAGGCTCTCTTTGCATAGTCTAAGGATCATGGTTATTCGGCCTCCTGAGGTTGCCTCTGTTATCAACATTTTGGGGATTTATGTATGTTTTCTTTCCCTCCAATTCCAACCTTTCCATTCTAGCTAAAATTGATTTTAATAACTTGGTTACTTCGTCCATTTGAGGGGGGAGGGCAGAGTAACTAGAGATTGAGACTTCAAATCTTCCCCTTCCTCTGTCTTTATCAGCCTTATTCCTGAGTTGGTCAATTGCCAATATGTTAGATTCTAGTTCTAGGGATACATCTTGCATATAAGCCAAGGAGGTAGCTCTTCTCTCTCTTAACAGGAGGCAGAAGTCAGGGTCAAAAGCACTAGCATAGGTAATATTGGCAGAGGATTCTATAGGCTTTACCTCAACATGGATCTTATTGTACATTTTATTGAATCTTTTGGAGAAATCAAAGACAAATTCTCCCTCCTTTCTCTTTAGGGATCCAAACTCTATGATATAATACATGAAGTCTTTTTTATTCCCCAATCGTGTCAATAAGACATCATCTAGAGCTTCAATCCCAGCAATGGATCCAGGAGCTAGGGATCTGAACCACTTTCTATCTTCTCCATCAAGGCTATGGACACAAATCCTCATCCATACATCTTCGTCTACTATGACATAGTTATCAACATAACTATAGAAAGTTTCAAGGTTCTCTTCTACAATTATATCTCCCTCTCCTGTAAAATTAGGCATCTGCTTAAGGTAGCCAACAGCTGGTAGGGAATTAAGAGGTTGAAGCAGAATGAGAGGGGCATATCTGGCAGCTACTATGGCATCCATTCTATTTCTAGGGGGATTAGCACCCGCCATTGGGATGTGAACTGGAGGAGAACTAGGTGGGGATGGAGCTCGAGCAGGGGAGATTGGAGGTTTGTTTCTGGAGACAAAATAAAACAACAGAGGACTTGAGGGAGGAGAGGTTTCCCTCTCTGTAAACGCAACAACTTTAACAGGAGGAGGAGTAGTGAATCTCGGAGAGGGGAAATCAGCAGGAAAACTCCCAAAATTTAAACTTCTAGAAACTCCAACAGAAGATGTAACCGAAAAATGAGAAATAGCTATTGGAGTTGCTATAGGAGGATGGTGAAAATTATCAGAAATACTTGGTTCAACAGCTGAAGTACCTTCTTGAAGGGTCTTTCTTCTTCTGACAATTTTCTCTGGGTCAACTTCAAGAGTTGCTAGAGGAAGCTATGGAGTAGACATCGTGTGTCTGCCTCTGGAAGCCACAACTAAAATGGTGGAGTCACCAGGTGCACAGTTGCAATCTTGAATGGTTCTGATATCTGATGCACCTTCAGAATCAGAAGCTCGTTGTCATTCGACCCAGGGAAAATCTTCAATTCATCTCTAGCAACGGCACCAGATATGTTGGCACCATAATTCACCTCTGGATTGTTGCGGAGGTAAGCCTGATACCCATCAGTTTTATGTCACAATGAATAATTTTAAAGGTGGTCTAACGGATGTAGTCTCAGTATTATATCGCTTCAACTCAGAAAACTGGGATGGCATGCATAAGCAGGTGAGGTCTTGATATAACTTCAGTCAAGAAGTTGGGTATAGTGGTGAGTAGGGGGAAGAACTTGAGGAGAGTGAAGAGGTCTGCTATGGACATCCGGTCTTCCAACAACCTAAGGAGGAAAAATTCAGAAAACAAGATCTTCTTGGATTCGGAACTTCAGGAAACTGAAGATGCTATAATAGCACTGCAATCAAACATCCATTACAACACAATCACAAGAATCCACATGGATCCTTTAATCATGAACATTCAATATCAAGCGCATATTAAGATGGAGGAAGAAAGTTGACTTAGATTAAACAAGAAGTCTCAAATACATATACATAACCAGAAACTAGAATCTTTACTAAAACTTTACAATACGGGAGCCTAGCTCAACCATAGACCCTATCAAAATATCAAAATTGAGTATTTATACTCAAAACAACTTGCTCCATTCAAAATCACACTCTGGTTATTGCATTCAAGGCTTGGCGTCTACTGCTTCTCCTATCAAGCTGCACTTGCATTCTTCTGTCAGACGCAAGATCGGATCGGTATGGGGTTCACAGGAAAATCTATGACATGAAACTTTCGGCTGACAATCTACCCTTCACGGTCGACTCTTCCATGCTTTCCATTTATGTGGTGAAACGAGGTTTCAACCACCTTCCCCATTTTCATTAACTACTTTCATTGGGATCAGGGCAAAGCCTGACGCACATGAATGCTCCAGGCGAACTCATAACTCCTTCAAGTCAATTTTGGCGCCTCGAGGCCACTCAGATCTCTCTCTATGACAAACTTGGGTGCTTTGATCCTTCGTGCAGCTCCTTTTCCTTAGCCCCATGCAATCCATATGAAATCCTGAGATTTCACATTTTGGGAGTTTTCACTCCCCTTGATTTCAAAAATCTCGATGCTTGCTCCCGCGAAATGGCCCATTTGGATCAATGGTTAGATCTGCCTCAAATCTGATGGACAATATCATTTCCTTGAACATCTTCAATCGCTCGTTGCTTCGACAAGCGCTTTCCTTTTCTCTGTGGCCCCACCTTCCATATGACCACGACTGTGACCGCGGGCCCAACTCTCGGGTGCATCGTAATTTCATATTTCGTGAACTCATGTTGTTCTCTATGCTCAAACCTCTGAGTCATGAAATTGCAATCCTTGGATCAGATGACACACGTCCCTCTGAAATGGATGGCCTAGATTGTATGGGCAATTCAAGACCTCAGGCCATCGACAATTTTCACCTCCGCTTTCTCAAAAGACTTTCTCCATGTTGATTATGTGCCACGTGCTCTTTCAGAATCGATGGTCAATATTATTTTAGGACTTCGTGTGTCACGAGTCTTCATGACTCTACCCTCTTACTTTCCAGACTTGTGAAATCGTGAAAATCTGATCTGACAGTCTGGATCTCTCCTTTTCTCAACGACTGCGATCTTTTCACGATTTCATATTTCGCGAGTTTTGATGACTTTGCTCCTTGACCGATCCATCTCGCGAAACCACGAAATGATAAACTTGCACCATGCATCCTTCCCAGTACCAACGGCTAGGATTGACCCTACGATTTTGGACCTCCGACACTATACTTCGTTCAACTCTATGATCTCGATCGCCCGATGACCATCGATCCGATCTTCTTGATGGATCTCTGTCGTCGAAAGATGATTTTTCTCACTCGCTTGATATAAGTCAATATCAACTTGCTCTAAATGTTGTGCTTGTGCTTATGGTTGTGGCTTCTGTGGGAAACTACCTGGATTTATGACTGAGGGTTCGGAAAAACAAAAGGATTGGCAACAGAGGAAAAGAGAGAGAAGTGATCGACTTTATGGAAAAGAGAAAGGCTTATGGACGATACTTCTCAGGCAATATGATAAGGAAAAATAGGTCGATTAAATGAATGAAGGCAAACAAAAGAAAAACTATAGGCCAAGAAAAAAAACCTTCGATCGGGTCTACAAAAGGAGGAAAGGTAGGCAAAATCATAGACCTAAGTAGAAAACACAAACCCTTAAGGTTTTGAAAATTTTATGTAATAACACCACCTACTAGTTATTATTTATTAAAAGCCCTTATTATGATTTTATTACTTTTCCCCCTTAACTAAAATGTTGGTTGAGTTTTAGTTAACTTGACTAAAAAGGTAGTTTAACTACTTCAACTAATTTTGATTGCTTAAAGGAAAAAGGAAAAGGAGGAACAAGAGGAGAATAGAAGGAGAAGCATACTAAGGTTTTCTCTTGAGTTTTATTGAGATAATTCAGTTTTCATTCATTCTTTAATTCATTGAAAACCTAACTCTCTTTTATGATAGAAAGGTCCTATTGTAGACAACAAGATTTAGGGTTGAATTACATCATTCAGACACTTGTTTTTCAGAGGTGTTGATCTATCTTTGTTAGTCTGTGTAGAATTATTTGTTTGTGAATTAAATTTCATGACTGATAAAGGCTATTGTGCAGAGTCGAGTGGGCAACAATATGTGGCAAGCTGATCTAGCTTTTAAAGTTCAGTTTTTTACTTTCTGTCGGAAGTCCTTTTGTATGGTTTTCATCGGGGACATCTAAGTTTGACTTTGGTTCAAACTTCCTCAAGGGATTTTGTAAAGAGAACGAGTCTTTGATAAATTGGAATGGAATAAACGATTTCTTTATGTCTCATATGTGTTGATTATTAACTTGGTGTTTTTACTTCTGTCTCTACATTTATTTCTACATCTTTTATATTCAGAAAATTACATAAATATTGATTTTTTCAGCAAATTTTCATTTATAAAAAAATCAGCGTAAGCACTTGTAACCAATACTTGTGGATTAGGAAACAATTTTTTATGGCTATAAATATAGGATGATATTCACGTCTATCTTTATTTAGCTAAGTAAGATCTGAAAATGCTTGAGTAAGATCATTTCATATATTTTCCTCAACACCCTGCACATATGGCACTTGTTTTGATAAATGATTCATAAATGTTAGAAATTGAATATGATGTGGAGAAAGGTTTGTTACATGTATTTGTTTGAAATGACATGACGTTTCCATGCATTCAAAGTGCCAGAGTGAGGGTATTTATGTTGTGTCCTGAGGTATACCACCCTCTATCTTTGTATTTCCATCACATTTCTCACTTGGGTCGTTGAAGAAACGCTCTATGGTATACATGTTCGACTCTGGTGGTTGATTAACTATTTGAACTGGTTTTTCGAGACTATTTGAAGCAACACGAAAGGTATTTGAACACCAACTTGTGTTTCATCAAATATGTATTGGTTTTGTAACAATAATTTAAAGGTATAACTCTGTGTTGATTGGTTTTCAGTGTGTTATATTCCCCTTTCCAAATATTGAATGGCTATGCATGCAAAAGTAATTATATTTTTGTTCTTGCTCATATTTCCACTTTCCATTTTGTATGAGTCTTGCTATGGAAATAAATTTGTATGTTGCTCAACATGGGTATCGGTTTTGAATTTTGGGTTCTTAATTGCAAATATATGACAGAGTTTGGTTTGAATAATCATGATACTTGAGCTCGAGTTGTTAAAATGGGTGTTTTGTGGAGCTGGGTATTTTGGTGAAGTTGTTTACTTTGCTGTCAAAAATTCAAAATAAGTACTAAAGACTTGTTGATTCTGCTTTGTTGTCATCCATAAAAGGCTCTATCAATCTTGATTTGGAGTTTGGTTTTGAAACCATGACTTGATGAGTTTTCATCGAACTCTGTTGAATCTTGACTTAACCATCGGCCATTAATATTTGTAAATGCATGCATAAATGTATGGTAGCAGGGTCGTATTGAAATATTGGTCGAACCTCTTGAAAATTTTCGAACCCTCATTGATTATAAAATATATGCAGAGTTGTATAGGCATTGGGTTTGAAATTTTGATGAGCCCGGATATAAATGTTTACACATAGATTATTGAAACCCTCACACTAGGTTTTAAGTTTGAGCCATATGAAGACTCTTTACTTCTTTGAAATTGATTTTGGCAAAAATGAAATGTTTTTGATGTGGTTAGGTGTTCAACCTGTGTGTTCAAGTTTGCATGAAAATTTGTTTTGGTCACAAAATGATTGCACACACAGTTTCGTTGGTACAATGAGTTTTCAAAAACTTAATGGATTGATTGTAAAGTTTCTTATGATATATAATTTTTTCAAGCTTGTTTATTTTGGTTTGATCATATCTAAATATTGATGATAGAAAATATATATATCCTAAAAAGATAGATTATAATAGCATGAGTTGTTGATTATGTGTTAACACAGTTGGATATATTTACATACTTGGCATTCATATAATGAAATGGATCATGATTTGATAGTTGTTGATCACAACATTTTAAAAATTTTGAAGGTTGAAAGCATTGGAACGCAGTCAAAGATTTAAGAATAGTTGGTTGTTTTCTATTATGCATACAGGACCAAACCCCCTCATTTTTTCAGTTTCCATGCATTATTCCCAAATTCCCAAAGTCATTTATCATTAAATTCCATATCATTTTCCCCATGTTACGTTATAAATATTTCTATGAGAATATGTTGGCAACCTGGCATGTGTGACTTGATTGGTTCTTTGGGCATGAGTACAAAAATTGTGGAATGAATATTGGCAAACTGATAAAGATATTATGGTTATGAACATGTACAACTCTTTCTTGACATTTGATTTCACTTTACGTACATTATAAATCCCCTCATCTCTCCCAATTTCATTATATTACCCATGGTCTAAAGTATATAATGAATATCAGTTTGTTGAGATATAAGTGATGCATAATATGGAAGATGTTTAAAGGCATAGCAGGTTTTTTTTATTCTTCCTGGGTTTCTTTTCCCTCACTTTTCCCTGGCTATTTGCATGTTTGATTGTTGATTGACTCAGAGCCACTTTTAAATTATGTTTAATGCAAAATTATATTTGATGATCTACTTGTTGTTATCTGCATATACTAATCCAGTCTTCATAATCTATTTGATGAGATTTTTCAGTCGTGGCAACAATCATTCCAACAGATGAAATAGAGGTAATTGGAATAGAGGACAACATGTTGGTTGGAAAAGGGGTGGAAACAAAAGACTCAGGTTTTCTATCCATTTTTATGCAGATTTTGAGGAGTTTAACCAACTCCTACAAACTGGCTTTCTCAATTTAGCTAGCCAAGGACATTTTGTAACGTCCCCAACCACCCAAGTTGGGCCACGTCACCCAATCTCAACTTTTGTCGCTCTGAAACCAATCTGTAACATTCTCGTTACCAAACTGCTTTTGATATCAAACTGTAACATCATCCATCTTACTACTGAACAATATTATTCAAAAATTCACTATGCAGATTCTAGTCTAAACATAAGTCTGTGCAATATCACTTGAAGTAATGTACTATGTTATTTCTCTGTAAATTCCCAGAGGTTGTTGGAAGACATAATAAATTTATCAGAGCTAACTTTATCCAACCACTTCGAAACTGGGATCTAGCCCTGCCAGTTTTAGAGAGGGATCTCTCTATAAGATTTAACTTTGTTTCAGGTTTTAGACATTAGGCTAGTTAAATAAATAGATTGTGTTGTTTGTTTTATAAAAATGGATGAAATATTGCTTACGCATCCATTGGGCTATGGGGTTTGTTTTATAAAGTTTGAGACCAAAGAACAGATTTTATAAGGTGTTTTCACAGGGCAGGATAATGAAACTGTTAGATCCTTTAGAATAAAATGACGGATAGCAGAAAAGATGAGATAATCAGTTAAAATAAAGAAGCATTTAAGAATTTCTCTATCATAACATCAGAAGACAAACATTTAGACCTTTAAAAGCTAGAAACAGAGTATACAAAGATAAATTCTGCGACTTTAACTTCTTTTAAATGATCAGATGTAGAAAACATAAATGATTACGAAGACAGAAAAACAATTCAACGAAGAGGAGCCAACTTCACCAACAATTAACACGCAGGAATCCTGTGAAACGTCCATTTTATTACTGGTATATCTCTTGAGAAAAATTACAGTGCTTACAGCTTGCTTGGGCATAAAGATCAACCCCGACTACTTCGAAAATTGAAGTATTTATAAGAAAAATTACAAACGCTCTTGTCATTAATGATTAGGATAAGTCAAAATCCAAAGCTAACTAACTAGATAAAAGAATACAAAATTGTAGGAACTGCTAATGATCTGTCAGATTCTTCATGTTGATTTTGGGGAAGGTCATTGGGGAGTCATTCACTTGACTTTGATTGCTCAGCATCCTAACTCAGTTTGTACATCTCATCCTTTATTCGATGAAAGTGCAAAGATCCTCCCATCTTTGCTGACTCGGAATGGTGACTTTGAGTAGTCTTCGGTACACTTCGTCCATTTCTTTGTATTTTGCAAAAGTTGGCTTAGTGATGAAAATATACTTGATTTCATGTTGGATGCTCAGGTCTAGTTGCAGGGTCTCTAAAAATGATTTACCTGTTATGCTACCCTGTATCCCTGAAAACTTGGAGTTGTCCTTTGCCACCATGGGAATCTTTTGCTTGTAGCCGGATAGAGTCATTAGTTTGTCATTTAAGACCAGCAAACCAGGAAGGCCTTCCTTCTGCAAAGCATCAATCTTGTTGAAGAATCTCTGAACTCCGATATCCATGTTATGGGCTCTCTCTTCCAATTGAAACATTAATCCTCTTTTGGTCAGGACCTTCTTGACTTTGAGGATAGTCTCAGTCCTATCCTCAATTTTCAGACTTTCGAGCTCATCCTTAGTCTTTGAATTTAGAAAATCGATGCTTTCATTTTCTTCTATGGGAATTTATCCCAACTCTCCCTTGATCCTGACGATGGCATGCTTTCTCCTTAACACCAATTCGTGTTGCTCAAACATGATCTACACGAGAGGCCATATTTTTGTCATGGATTTTGAGATATCCATCCAAATGTTCTCATTGGCTTATGCTAGTGTTCTGCCCACAACTATTTGTTTTTGCAGTTGTTGTATCTCCTACTTCATTTTTTCTGATGTGTGCCTCTCAGTGTTGTAACTGACCTGGAAAGAAGAATTAATTTTCTGGAGATGCTCCATCTCTTGCCGCAATTTTTTTTATTTCTTCTCCATGTAAAGTCATTTCCTCCATTGACTTTGCTAGAGTTTAATATGTCTCTAGAACTGTTACTGGGGCAGTTGATGGAAGTTTGTTGTGGCATTTGTTGATGTTGTCGCTATGCTAACTCTTGTGAGGGGAACTGCACTCAGTGGAATGACTTCCATGGGTTCTGTCTGTTCCTTTTCCTTTACCAATCTTTCCAACTCTGCTTCCATCTCCTTGATCTTTGCATTCTGTTCCATGACTAATTTTAGCATTTCTTCTTTTTGGCCTTCTGTATCATCTATCTCTTTGTCATGTGCATATTCAGTAGCTGGTAGCTTCAATTGCTTCCTCAAGGATGCTATGTCAGCATTTTTTTTCTTTATCACTTCTTCAGCTACTTTCACATTTGAGGGGTCATACCCAATGTTTAGTACCAGCTCTTCCAAAGAATTGATCATGTTTCCTTTTGCAAAAGAAGACACTTTCTCCAGCTTTAATTGAGTTTGAACATTATTTAGGGAAACCTGCAACTTTGCAGCAGTTGTGGAAGCATTTTCCAATGTTGAGAAAACGATTTCTCTTGTTTTCCTGTGTAAATCCATCTAATTAGTTGGATGTACTTCCTTGGTGTCAAATTCAAATGTTGTTCTTTTGTAATCAATGATTTCCTTTGGATGGGGCACTTGTGCCTGCAAAAATTCCATGTCCATTCTTCCCTTTTCTATATAGAAAGTAGAGAGAAACCTATGTTGTGTTGTGGATGTTTTCTTCCAAAATTGAGCATAGGTGTTGTTGGTCAGCATCTCATTCTTCTTCTTAATCAAATCATATTTCTCGAAAATGATCAATTTTGCAGACCCTTGGGATGACTGGGAAGTCAAAGTGGTGTTTTTCTGATTCTTTGAAGAAGACGTGGACATGATCTGTTGAATGCTCGAGAACAATGGTGAGTGTTCTCCCTCGGCCACTGTGGTGGACTGGGTCTCTTTATCTCCTGACATGTCAGTTGCGTGACTGGTTTTAGGCCTTTTCATGTAAACCTGGAACTCTTATGCTGACACTTCAGTGACTGAAGGTGAGACATCCTTTCTGGATATCTTTTCCTTGGATACTTATGGTGTAGTGGTTTGTGAGATAACAGCCGGAGTAAGTTGTGGTTTTGTGTTTTCCAAAGTATTTACCTCCCACTTTGTCTGGTTCATAAACTTTTCAATTTCTGGTTTTGGAACATGACCATATGGAGATATTTTGTTCTTTAATATTGTTTCTGATATGATCCCATAAGGATCATAGTGCCAAGGAAAACTAGTGTTGAGCTTAATCTCCTTCAAAAACTTGTCTGCCATTGCCCCTACAGCTCGGTTGTTACAGATGAATGCCCCTACCTGTCCTTTGATCCTCAATTGTTGTTTCTTCTTGAAGGCTACAAAATGGATATCATCTGAGTTAATCATTTGCCTAATATATTTCAAGTCGAATATCCACACACGCAAATATCTAGGCAGTTTGTAAGGGGCCAGCTCACATCCAAAAATTCTGATCTCTGTATGGGATTGGTACAAGTACCAGTCTCTAGTCTTGGATAGTTTTGAGAGATGCAAAATCCGTTAATTTTATTCATTTATCCTTGGTTCTTGTCTGTCGCTGAGCATGCTAACCACGGGATGGTAAAACTAATCTATGAATTGATTGAAAGTGAAATCTGATGAATTCTTCCTCAGCAATGAAGTCCAGGATGTGACCGGTTGTGGTTTTCCATTCTAATCTAGCTTCTGCATGGAGAACAAGAACTTTTCTGTTTGGAAGAATACGAACAAATATGTCAGTATTGAAGAATACCGGAACATGCCTTCTGTGGGAAATTTGAACAGTTGTTCATGAATATTCTCGACCAAACAATTGTTGTAGTCGAACTGCACTATGGATTTTTCCTCGATAGATAAAATAGATAGATAACCCAAGATTGGCTCATCTACCCACTCATCCGAGTAGTACCCAAGTCGGTCGCAAAGAGAGGAGATAATCTGATTTCCTTTTACCGAGAAAATCGATGATTGATAAGGGGGATTTTCTTTGGGTAATGAGGTGCTCTCAAGGAGGAAAAGTTCAAAAATATGCACTCTTTGGGGAAAAGACAACTTTTGATACAATTCGGTTAGGATCTCGAGGGTAAAAGGAGTCCAGGATTCAGTTTTGGTTATTTGTAGCATTTGGTCAATGGCCTCGGGAGTGATAGTGAACAGGGTCTCTCCAGAGGACGAAACAATAGCTCTCTGTTCGGGAAGGTAATGTGCTTGGCACTTGAGGGTGAATTCAGGTAAATAGTGAATTTGGGGAAACAGATACAGGGGGAGATTGGACTCCCAGAGTCCAATCTCATCATTCTGGTCTAAGAAGGTTTCTATGAACCATGAATGTAGCTCAGTGAAATCAAACTCACATTTAGGCTCGGTAATGAGGTAATCCTTGTCGTCCAGAGGGATCCGGTCAAGGTCAACGGGAGGTGGGAGGAATGGATTTTCATTGAACTTTGAATGTTTAGACTTTGGCGTCATCGATTCAATTGATACTTGCAAATTGAAACAAAAACGTTAGTTAGTTATTGGTTTTGGCTCAGTCACAAATACGAAATGGCAGGGAAGTGAACTTCTGGTATGCGGAAAGTGTGAAAATGCGATAATGGTGGAGACGTGATTTAAATTTGGGCAAACGGTTAATCGTTGGGCACTGGGGACAAATCTGCAGGCTTAACGGATATGTTTAGCAGCATTTAAGGGCCAACGGATATCTCATAGATGAGGTGGAAACAAAAGGATGGGTGACGGGTTGTGCGAAAATGATGTGGAAGGATATGATTGGAAGATAGGTGAAAAGGACATGACGTGTGACGAGTGAGTGGAGGGGGGTATGCTAGCAGGTTTATGAGACGTGACTTGTAAGTGGCAACAAGTGGAGTGTGATGTCACAAGGCGGTAGGTAGTGGGGTGTGATGTCACGAGGTGACGGTGGTATAGGAATCTAGTATGGCGGTTTACTTGAGGGGGGGGGNGGTGGTAAACGAATTCAAGCAAGGAGGGTCTGAGTTAACAAAATGTTGACACGTTAGAATGGGGCTCGTCGGGGAATACCACTAACTCGGACCCCCCTCCATTAAAGGTAGAATGGTCGAGAGGGGTCGGATATCACATATTGGTCTTCGATATAGGCACCTTTCACTCAGCTGTGGGTCTTAGCGCACTTTTGAAACATGGAGCGCGCAACACATTTCATCACTGAAACTTAGGATAGGAGAATTTTGTGGGTATTTGTTCTATTTCGTTTCATTTTTATCACCAAGGGGTTAGAACGCATCATTCCAACATCAAATCCAAGACTTTCAACCATCTTTAGGCTTGTTTTATTGAAATAAAACCAATTAACCTATGTTCTATCCTACCTACCTAACACATTTAGCCCAGATTAGACTGTTGGGCTAAGAATTTACTCTACCCTGGGGCTATTTGATCAAGTTTGGACAGTTTGATCAAATTTTTTCACTAGCTAACCTATCTACTTGGCTAAGATTAAACAGTTTATCCAAGCCTTATTCACTAATCATGTTAGCACAAATTTAAATAGACTTGACCACGATTAAACTATATGGACAAGTCAACATTATTGCATGGGGCTATATCATTTTTCTTTTATGCCCTCTTTTGTCTTTTCTTTTCTTTTCTTTTTAATCTTTTTCTTTTATTTTCATCTTTTTTCTTTTCTTTTCTTTTCATCTTTTTCTTTTCTTTTGAAAATAATTTGCAGAATGAAATATTATTTACAACCAAATTACACCAAGAGTGAAAATTCTCCAGTCACCAATTGATCCTGTGAAACATAGGGTTATAATAGTGGCTCCACCTGGGGATGGTGCTCTCCTTGCGAGGTGCCAAGAACCTTCTTCTTGATGTCTGTAAAGGTTTACTCCATTACTTATTTATGCTATCTGTTTTGTTTTTATTTTGAGAACTTGGTGGTGCTGGTGAGTGGCTTAGGGCATTCTCTATGGGCTTCAAACGTATGATCAATCATCACCTACACACAACCTGAATGTAAAGAAATGTTATGTACAGTGGAAATGGATTTGAGAGATCTCTTATTGGGGTGGAAAATAATGCTTCAGCATCCTGCCATTCACAGGTCCACCTAGCAGGTCTGTTCTATCACTATCTTTGAGAAAAAATGTGTTGTTTCCTCTAAATGATTGAATGATGTAAGGGTCTTTCCATAAGCTATCAAACTTTCCATGTTTACCCTTATCCTCATTCCTAGAATCCCATTTCAACACTAAATCACCCAACTCAAAATCATCTTCTTTAGTTCTTCTGTCAAAAATATTTTTGATGTTCTCCTGGATGACCTGAGTCTTGTTGTATACTTCTTCCCTGGATTGCATTAAGTGAATCATTTGATTTATTCTCCTTTGGACATCGTTTGGCTCTACGTGTGCTTCCTGCAATAGTTTCATAACATGGAGTCCCAAGGAAAGGGGGAAAACTACTTCAGTACCATACACCAATTGGTATGGAGACATGGAAATTGATCTTTTACTGCTTATTCTGTTAGCCCAAAGCGCAAAAACCAACTTATTATGCCATGATTTCGTATACTCTTGTTATGTTTTCCTAAGGATGTTCACTAGACTTTTATTTGAGGACTCAGCTAGCCCATTTCCATAAGGGTAATAAGTTGTGGAGTGTCCTAAAGTAATGTGGTATTGGTTACAAAACTCTATAAGATTTTTGGATCTGAAGGCCTCCGCATTGTCAGCTATGATTTTCCTCGGGAATCCAAAACGAGACAAGATGTTATTTTCCAAAAATTTAATGATAACAGAGTCAGTGTCTTGCCTGCATGGTACACCTTCGATTCACTTTGTGAAATAGTTCATGGCAATGAGAATCCACCTATGTTGGACCGAAGAAGGAGGGTGTATCTCCCCAATAAAATCTAGGCCCCATTGTTGGAAAGGAGCTTCAACTATGATGGGTTTTATGGGGAGAGGCAGAAGCTTCCTTTTACCTTCGAAAACCTGGCATTTGTGGCAAGATGTAACTTTTTGATGAACATCAGCAAACAATGTAGGCTAGTAGAAACTAGCTCTCAAAATCTTGTTAGCTGTGGTCTTCCAACTCGAATTCCAACCACAGTCTCCTGCATGGAAATCTTGCATAACCTTGTCAACTTCGTCTTTTAACAGGCAATTAAGCATGATACCACCGGGATCTTTCCAATAAAGATTACCTTCTAGAATACAAAATTTCAATGATTTTAGTTTAATGAATTTGGATTTGGTCTTAGTCAAACCAGGAGGAGCTTGTAAGTTATGAAGTACAAAAATGAGGTCTACGTACCAAGGAGAGTTTAAGAATACATCTTTTACATTTGGAGTCGCCTGCTCTTCTTGCTCGTCAACTGTAGCCAAAAATTAATGTCTAGAGCATGAAAATTAGATTCAGCCATTAGTTTGGCCAAACCTTGACCTTTGATCAATTTAGTGGGTTTTATTTCGATGTCATATTCTAGAATAACCGCAATCCATTTTTCTCTCCTACCATCTGAATTATCCTGAGTTAGGATATCCTTTACCACTGCATTTGTAACATATGCACTTGTGTGAAAATGAAGAATATAGACTCTGAAATCCCTTATGGCCTTTACCAAGGAAAAAACTTGTTTCTCCATTATGTTGTAGTTCAATGCAACATCTCTCAAAGCTTTGTTGAAAAATGCTATGGGTTGTTCGTACCCTTCACTATTTTTTTGCAATAGTATTGTTGTGATGGTGTGTTTAGATGCAAAAGAGAAAAGGTAAAAGTCTTTGGTGTAATATGGGCTAGAGACTATTTGGAGTCAGTGTTCCAGGGGCTTGGGTAAAATGTTCAATGTATTTGCGTTTTTGCTCAGGGGCTAGAGACTTGGAAATTTTTATCATCTTGGGTTGTTATTATGTTCCTATGTTACATTCTTCGACTTCTTTACCAGTAGCTTCAATTTTTGGTTTTTTCGCTACATCATTAAAATTGAACAAGTCTTCTAGTGGAACTAGACCTCTGGGTAACACATTATTTTTCAACTATAAAATACTAGAATCTGCTTCATTTTTATTAAATTCCTCCGCATGTACTTTATTTACACTACCATTTTCAAAAATAGATTTATTTACAACATCATTATCATTCTCTAAGTCTATATTTGTACATTTGAAATCATTCTTACACTGTAGGAAGTCTTCAATTTTATCGTCATTCCCAAAAACTTATCAGTATCTCATGTTGTTTGGAATGGATGGTTTGTACTTCACCTCCACTGTGTATTTGTGAGTGGGACATAAAAGTATTTTACATGTAGTTGTTGATGTAGCCAACCCGTCTGCAAGTATGTTTTGTCCCTTGGGCATTACCTACAAGTCGATTTTAGTAGAGCATTGAACGACATCTAAAATAGCATTCCTGTAAGCTCTAAGTCTTGGATGTTTAGCTGCATACTCACTTTTAATTTGCTTAATAATCAATTCAGAATCACCCCTTACCATAATCTGTTTGGCACCAACATTCGTTAGTAGTTTCAGGTCGAGCATCAAAACTTCATACTCGGCTATGTTGTTAGTGCATTGGAAATTTAGTTTGTAAGAATGACTTTCTGAATACCTTGATTTGTGATTATGCAACCAAACTCCAGCTCCAGATCCCTTCTTGCTCATGGCTCCATCAAAATCCATGCTCCAAAAGTCAGCTGGCAGTTCCTCACTTTCCACAATTCCAGTATTTCTTACCTCAGTGATTTCTTTATCTTATTTTGAATCAAGTGTATCATCTTCCAGCTAAGCGATTTGTTCTTCCAAGTCACCATCATTGTACAAAATGAAAGAATCCATATCAAAGTGGGCAGAGTATAGTGGGCAGTTGTGTGGATTTTTCTGACTGTTGACCATATACTTCATTAGGTTTTCTCTGTATAGTCTTCTTTGTTTTCCAAATATCGGTATGGTGGCATAGGACATATCTAGCTACAGGGTTCCTTTCAGCTTATCTCCTCGGGATCTTGACAGTAACATATTGTATTTTGGGGGAATGTCTGCAACTACGATATCCATCACCATACTCTTTGTGGGGATTTGAGCTAGGGTTATGCATAAATATTTAATTATCCCTATACATTTGACCTTGCTAGAGTCAAAAGAATGCAAATCCTTGTAGGGTCTGGTGACCTCAAGTCCCAATTTGTCCATCACAGCTTTGGGCATCAGGTTGTGAGAGGCACCTAAATCTAGAATAGCGTTGTGTAAGATTGAGTCGTGGTTATTCAGTCTGATGTAGAAAGGGGCAACAACATCGTTATCATTTTGGCCATCAACTTCAGGACCAAGAAGGAGTTCAGGTTGATCATCAGCAATATTTATCGTGTTCGAGTGATTTGTTGACCTGACATTCAAAGCCTTCGTACCTATCTCTAGCTCGATGCTTAAAGCTTTAATCACCTGAGACCTGTAAGCGTTCTTGCTCATCAGCTCGAAAAGGGGAATGGGAATCTCCAGTTTAGCTAGTTCCCCTTCAAGGATGAAAGTAGTGGAAGCTTTTCTTAGGATCTGCACTTCTGGTTTATCCATCAGAGTTCTATGGGTAGGAGAACTTGGTTGACTAGTTGACGAAACTTCAGTCTGATTTTCTCTTTGTAAAATTTCGGGGTTTCTTTTTGCAGGAGATTCAGCATTATTCCTCTCAGGTACTTTCTTGGGAGAGGTTTCTGAGGTTTTCTTGGTCTCGACTATTCTCTTTGTTTCGGTAGCCTTCTTTGTTTCAGCAGCCTTCTTTGGAGGGTTTTCATTTTCCTTCTTGCTTCTCAGGTTATACTGCATGTGGACCTCCATTATAGCATTTTCAAAAGCTTGTTGTTTTGTTTCTTCTGCTTCCTCATTTACCTCTATTTGTGAAAGGAGAAAAAGCTAGTGCTCTTCCTGAGTAAGAAAAATGGATTCATCGTCATGAACGCCCATGAGTTTTATATGAGTGTCATCAAAATCCTCGATTACCTCCTCTCCATCATCAGCGTTGTTATCGCGCAGTTTGTATTTTAGGTCACAGGCTACAGGATAGTGGACAAACTGGCATAACAGGAACCTTCCCCACCCAATGTCACCTCGATGGGGGGGTTCTTTCTGTTTAGGGAGGTTAGCCCAGGGGAGACATCCCTGGTAACCTGAGGTTTGAAGAGGCAAAGAAATAAAGGTCAAGATTTAAGGTCTTCCCTCCTCACAGGTTACCACCAGTGTCAGATAATCCGACTAATCAGCCAATAAAGAAGTGAAGTCCATGTTGAGAACACCTTCCCGGAACAAGACAATAACAACACAATATGTATATTTGCAGGTTATAATTCAAAGGGTTAGTACTTCTTGACTATCTGATTTCATTTAATAAGCAATGTAATAGACAATATGAAGTCAACATTCTGCTAAATAGCCTATGTAAGATCACCAATTCATCAATGTCTACAAGAATGACCAAGCCAAAAGTATTTTCAATCAATAATTGTTCAATAAATGCTTGACATCATCAATTTAATTGCCTATTTAATAGTTAAAGGGTTGTTGCGTCAAGTATGACGTCAGCCTAGGTTAGTGGCGTTAGGGTTAGTTAGGGTTTCAAAAAATAAAAGTTTAAAAGATGATTTTGCACACTACAAGCTCAATGTTGGAGAAATTACCAGTGCCTTAGGGTAAATGGAGTCAAAGCAAGGGTAAAAGGTCTCGGGAGGACTTAAACTTAGAGACTAGAAGGTAGGGTTCCAAGGTGTTGCAATGGCAGGGCCCTAGAATCAAAACCCTAAGGGAAGGAAGCTCACTCTGGTGTTGCTTAAGCAAGGCCTCGTGCTCCTTCCTCTTTCTCTAAATACACTTGGCAAAACAGCTAGCTTCAAAGTACAGATTTAGGGGAGAAAGTGTTGCAAGGGCAAGGCTTTCAAAACCTAGAAGGTTAAAACCCTAGGTGTAGATTCAACTAGGCCTAGGATGTCTCCTCTTTTCAACCTATAACTTCAACGCTAGCTCAGAAAAAGGGAGAAAAGTGTAGCAACGGCTAGGCTATATCTTCCTTCATCAATGGCTAAAAGAATTTCTCAATCAAGGGGACATATAGCAATGACCTACTTGTGCGCTTGCTACCTAGGGTTTCAAGATTCGACAATATAATAACAAATGCAAGAAATTAAGCCTACAACCATTCACTTAAGAATTTTTTCATGAAAAATTCACTTACATGACATGAAGAAAGCATAATCAAACCCTAGTTGTAAACCTTCCTTGAGAGAAACACCATTTATGCCAAGAGAAATCCTCCAAGAAGAGTTGTGCCTCACTTGAAACACCAAAAATACCAAACAAGGGCTAAAACATAGTCTCTCATAAGAGAGTAAGTTGTGTTATGTTCAAATGAGGGAAAAACGTCCTCAATTTATACCAATCCATGACCTTTCAATTAAAAAATAGGTCATTAAAACAGTCGACAAGGCTGACTACAAAATTTACACTGTTTTAACATTAAATGCTAGACAAATGACATAAAATGAGCAAAAGGTGGGACGTCAAGCCCTTTTGAGGGAGACGTTGGCCCTTTTTGGGCATATCCAGCATCCATAAGTGAGACGTTAGCCCTTCTAGGGATCCTCCAAGCTGCCACACATGCCAATAACCTCAACACACTACCACATGCTCAAGATAATGTCCAGCTCTCCTAGGTGACGTCATGTCCATCAAGGGGCAAACGTTCCATCTGAAGTGGGTGATCCCCCCTAGGTCGGGCTCAGCCAAAGTGCCCTGGGTGGAACGTCCTTCTTTCTTCATGTGAAAAGGCTCATCATAACATTGTCCTGTCTCTACCATCCCAACAACCATATGATGGGCTCTTCATCCCCATGGAGGTCCAAGCTAATCATATCCCCATGTGTACCGGTCCACTGGTACCTGTCCATTGGGTATGGTCCTGTACATCAAAAACTTCGCCCTCCATGGGCTCATCAGTCCTCGGGATCATAGCAATGTCAATCATATTTCATCATTAAATTCATCAAATACATGCATGAGACCCCAATCATATCCTCTAACAACTCAAAGACATTACACTGATCTACTATACAAAGTTAAGAAATAGACAGAACAACCTATTGGGCTAGTATCCATAAGAAGAAGAAAGTTTCCACAGAAGATTATTCAAACCATGTAACATAAAGTGATATGGTCTAAGGATGTCTAGTCATAGTGAAGACCAGGGGTAGGTATTGTTCGTGGGTGCCTTTGTAGGAGGTGAGTTGTACCCGTCATGGATGCACCTTTTTCCAAGCCCCTTTATTGCCCTTATTCTTTTCTTATTATTGTTTTTTCTTTCTTTTTTACTTCAAGGTTTGACCAGAGGACACTGCCTTAGTGTGGTGCCCAGAGCTAACAGTGTTACCAACTAGTATTTTCATAGAAATGATAAGGTTGGCTCATGATGAGACCCCCTTTCCCTTGGCCATGCAACCAAGGGTCATTGCCCTAGCGTGGTGACCAGATAATGGCAACGTCATACTACTAGATACCTATGAACATAATTGGTCGGCTCGTGATGAGACCTCCCATCCTCTTGGCTAGGCCTTGTTTTGTTATTTTTCTTTGGGTCCCTTTTGTTTCTTATCGAGAGGCCTTTTATTGCCTTCTCGAGGATCCCTAGGTGAAGCATCTCTAGGTTTATTTCCTATGGATTTTATCTTTTACCAACTTCTTTTACCCCCTAGGCCTTTAGCCCCTTCTTCCCACAAGACAAAGTGTAACCCTTCAAAGGTCATCCTAATGCCCGGACTAGGGGAATGGGATGGATGTATGGGAGATAAGATGTAAAGTAATAGTATGGTGGGAGCGAATGATGGCTCTTCAAATCCCCCCTGGTGATTGACCAAAACCCATGGATACAAGCTTGCTAGGGCACCCCGTTAATCTCCCCAACAATGGTCAAGCGGGTTAGTGTAATATCCAAGCAGTGGTCAGAAATGTAAGGAACCTGATGCATATATAAGAAAGTTATAACGATCAAACATGACACATACCATGATACCTGGACCAATTACCTCGTGGAGCAAGAGTCTTCTCTGATGCAAGTCCAAGCCGATGGTGACGGATGCTACTGCTGTTGATAGGACAAATCTGATGAAGAAGAAGAAGGATGGGCCCTCCAGGGCCATGCTCAGGTCAATCCTGCTCTCGGTACTCCATGTCTAGGACCTGTGGGCCTCGAGACACGATCTCCTAGTTATCCCTAGAAATCGGGGATAACAAGCGTAATTCTCCTAAAGGGGTGGTTTGATCTGTTGATCGGGCCCCCTCTGTTCTCTTTGATCTCTAGGATCTCTCTGCCTGATCCAGGGCGGATTTCTTCTGAAGTTTGGGTTCTGAATTTGAGGATCATCTTGGTTCTCCCTAGGTGGATTTCTGTCAGCTATAGTAAGCCTTTCCATCATCCTTTCCATAGATCTGGCTATGGAATCTAGTTTAGCATATAATGAGGAAGTGGAAGGCTCTTCCTTGATCGTGACCCATCTTTCTGTTCGTTGCCTACCTCTTCTGGATAAAAGATTTTCTTTCACACTTACGACACTTTTATGCATGTCTTCCAAAGTAGCAGAATTTCTTTCCCTTAGCCGATATGACATGTCAGCGTCAAATCCATCGGGGAATTTTATTAATTCCAAACCTTGAGGTGGTTTGATATCAGCTGGAATTGCATTGTACAGATTGTTGAAATGAGTGCAATAATCATGCACTGTCTCTCCTTGGTTCCTTCAGATATTCTCATATTCTGACAAGATCGGGAGAGGATTTTTCTTTACCTCCCATATGTCAAGAAAACTTCGATGAAAAGCAACAATGTCAGTTATGGAAGCAGCACGTAAGGTTTTGAACCACTTTTTGACTTCTCCAGTCAGACTCTGTGAAAATAGTCTCATCTGCACATCAGCCTCATCAACTTCCTGCAAATCAAAATAATCAGTCATTTTGTCAACATGTTGTTGTGCATTCAGAGGACCAGTACCATCAAACTGAGGAAGTTTAGTTTGATAGTCCTGAGGCATGGCATGTAAAGGAGAAGCTAACACTAATGGAGCATATCTTGCTGCCATGATTGGTGGAGGAGGATGGACAACAACTTGTGTGATTGGATGGGAAGTCACAGAAGTTGTGGAAGATGAAGGGCTAGGAGGAACGGAGTGAGCTAGTTTAGGTTTAGTAGAAGCTGTTGCAATAGTCAAGGCAGAAAGTTCGAATGACTTTTGAAAGTGGGCTTCATCTAAGGATTGATCAAGATTTTCTACTAGATCTTCTAACTTGTCAAATTCCTGATGTCAAATTCCTGAAGAAATCGTTGATCAACGTCTACCCTGGGAGAAAGTATTTCAAGGGTCCTAGGTTGTAGGATGGTTTGATATAAAATTGTTTCACTTACAAAGTTTTCGTATTTTGTTCTAAAAAGACTTTGTTCAAAAGATATGTCAAACTCGAGATCCTGAAGGGAAACTAGCTTCTCTGGGAGAGAAGGGGACCTATGAAGAGGAATATGACTCCTGGAATCTTCTGCAGTGTTTTTATCTCTGAGTAATTTTCAAAATTGTCTATTGCAGTTGTGGGTTCTGGATATGGATGAGATCTAGTGAAAACTCTTTTAGGAGCCAGAATTTTAATTTTTTAAGAAATTTTAAAACTAATTATATACAAACTTTAACAACCTATGAACACTATCACTTTATAAGCTTAGATTTTATGATTCGCTTAGAAATAAGTTTTCTTAAGTTGGGGAAAGAAATCATAGGATAGAAAGTTTGTTCATTTCCCTAGTATGGTCACCACTATGTTATCGCTCTATAAATTCCCAGAGGTTGTTGGAAGATAGAAAAAATTTATCAGAGCTAACTTTATCCAACCACTTCGAAACTGGGATCTAGCCCTGCCAGTTTCAGAGAGGGATCTCTCTGTAAGATTTAACTTTGTTTCAGGTTTTAGATATTAGGCTAGTTAAATAAATAGACTGTGTTGTTTGTTTTATAAAAATGGCTGAAATATTGCTTACGCATCCATTGGGCTATGGGGTATGTTTTATAAAATTTGAGACCAAAGAACTTATTTTATAAGGTGCTTTCACAGGGCAGGATAATGCAACTGTTAGATCCTTTAGAATAAAATGACAAATAGCAGAAAATATGAGATAATCAGTTAAAATAAAGAAGCATTTAAGAATTTCTCTATCATAACATCAGAAGACAAATATTTAGACCTTTAAAATCCAGAAACAGAGTATACAAAGATAAATTCTGCGACTTTAACTTCTTTTAAATGATCAGATGTAGAAAACAAAAATGATTACAAAGACATAAAAACAATTCAACGAAGAGGAGCCAACTTCACCAACAGTTAACACACAAGAATCATGTGAAACGTCCTTTTTATTACTACTAGATCTCTTAAGAAAAATTACAGTGCTTATAGCTTTCTTGGGCGTAAATATCAACCCTGACTACTTCGAAAATTGAAATATTTATAAAAAAAATTACAAACGATCCTATCATTAATGATCAGGACACGTCAAAATCCAAAGCTAACTAACTAGATAAAAGAATACAAAATTGTAGGAACTGCTAATGATCTGTCAGATTCTTCATGCTAATTTTGGGGAAGGTCGTTGGGGAGTCATTTGCTTGACTTTGACAACTCTCCATGATGACTCGGTTTGTACACCTCATCCTTTATTCGATCAAAGCGCATAGATCCTCCCATCTTTGTTGACTGGGAATGGTGACTTTGAGTAGTCTTCGGTACACTTCATCCATTTTTGTGTATTTTGCGAAAGTTGGCTTAGTGATGAAAATATACTTGATTTCATGCTGGATGTTGAGGTCCAGTTGTAGAGTCTCTAAAAATTCTTTACCTGTTATGCTACCCTGTATCCCTGACAACTTGGAGTTGTCCTTTGCCACCATGGCAATCTTATGCTTGTAGTCGGATAGAGTCATCAGTTTGTCATTTAAGACCAGCAAATCGGGAAGGCCTTTCTTCTGCAAAGCATCAATCTTGTTGAAGAATCTTTGAACTCCGATATCCATGTTCTAGGCTCTCTCTTCCAATTGCAACATTAATCCTCTTTTGGTCAGGACCTTCTTGACTTCAAGGATAGTCTCAGTCCTATCCTCAATTTTCAGACTTTCGAGCTCATCCTTAGTCTTTGAATTTAGAAACTTGATGATTTCATTTTCTTCTATGGGAATTTCTCCCAACTCTCCCTTGATCATGTCGATGGCCTGCTTGCTCCTTAACACCAATTCATGTTGCTTAAACATGATCTGCACGAGAGGCCAAATTTATGTCATGGATTTTGAGATATCCATCCAAATGTTCTCCTTGGCTTCTGCTAGTGTTCTGCCCACAACTGTTTGTTTTTGCAGTTGTTGTATCTCCTGCTTCAGTTTTTCAGATGTGTGCCTCTCAGTTTTGTAACTGACCTAGAAAGAAGAATTAAGTTTCTGGAGATGCTCCATCTCTTGCTGCAATTTTTTAATTTCTTCTCCATGTAAAGTCATTTTTTCCATTGACTTTGTTAGAGTTTAAGATGTCTCTAGAACTGTTATTGGGGCAGCTGAAGGAAGTTTTGTTGTGGCAGTTGTTGATGTTGTCGATGTGCTAACTCCTGTGACTGGAACTACACTCAATGGAATGACTTCCATGGGCTATGTATGTTCATTTTCCTTTACCAATCTTTCCAACTCTGCTTCCATCTCCTTGATTTGTGTGTTATGTTCCATGACTAATTTTAGCATTTCTTCTTTTTGGCCTTTTGTATCAGCTATCTATTTGGTATGTGCATCTTTAGTAGCTGGAAGCTTCAATTGCTTCCTCAAGGATGTTATGTCAGCGTTCTTTTTCTTTAGCAGTTCTTCAGCTACTTTCACATTTGAGGGGTCATGCCCAATTTTTAGTACCATCTTTTCCAAAGACTTGATCCAGATGTCTTTTGCAAAAGAAGACACTTTCTCCAGCTTTAATTGAGTTTGAACATTATTTAGGGAAACCTGCAACTTTGCAGCAATTGTGGAAGCATTTTCCAATGTTGAGAAAACCATTTCTCCTATTTTCCTGTGTAAATCCATCTGATCAACTCGACGTACTTCCTTGGTGTCAAATTCAAATGTTGATCTTTTGTAATCAGCGATTTCCTTTAGATGGGGCACTTGTGCCTGCAAAAATGCCATGTGCATTCTCCCCTTTTCGGTATCGAAAGTAGAGATAAACCTATGTTGTGATGTGGATGTTTTCTTCCAGAATTGAGCGTAGGTGTTGCTAGTCAGCATCTCATTCTTCTTCTTAATCAAATCATATTTCTTGAAAATGCTCAGTTTTGCAGACCCTTGGGATGACTGGGAAGTCAAAGTGGTGTATGCTTTCTTATTTGAAGAAGACGTGGACATGATCTGTTGACTACTCGAGAAAAATGGTGAGTGTTCTCCCTCGACCACTATGGTAGACTGGGTCTCTTTCTCTCCTTACCTGTCAATTGTGTGACTAGTTTTAGGCCTTTTCGTGTAAACCTGGAACTCTTTTGTTGACACTTCAGTGACTGAAGGTGAGACATCCTTTCTGAATCTCTTTTCCTTGGGTACTTTTGGTGTAGTGGTTTGTGAAATAACAGTTGGAGTAAGTTGTGGGTCTATGTTTTCCAAACTGTTTACCTCCCACTCTTTCTGGTTCATAAACTTTTCAATTTGTGGTTTTGGAACATGAGCGTATGGAGAGATTTTGTTCTTTAATCTTGTTTCTGTTATGATCCCACAAGGATCATAGTGCCAAGGAAAACTAGTGTTGAGCTTCATCTCCTTCAAAAATCTGTCGGCCATTGCCCCTGCAGCTCGGTTGTTACAGATGAATGGTCCTACCTGTCATTTGATCCTTAATTGTTGTTTCTTCTTGAAGGCTACAAAATCGATATCATCAGAGTTAATCATTTGCCTAATATATTCCAAGGTGAATATCCACACAGGCAAATATCTAGGCAGTTTGTAAGGGGCCAGCTCACATCCATAAATTTTGATCTCTGTATGGGATTGGTACAGGAACCAGTCTCCAGTCTTGGATAGTTCTGAGAGATGCAAAATCCATTGGATTTCTTCATTTATCCTTGGTTCTTGTCTGTCGTTGAGCATGCTAACCACAATATGGTAAAATTGATCTATAAATTGATTGAAAGTGAATTCTGATGAATTCTTCCTCAACAATGAAGTATAGGATGTGACCGACTGTGGTTTTCCATTATGATCTAGCTTCTGCATGGAGAAAAAGAACTTGTTTGTTTGGAAGAGTACGAACAAATATGTCAGTATTGAAGAATACCAGAACATGCCTTCTATGGGAAATTTGAACAGTTCTTCATGAATATTCTCGGCCAGAAAACTGTTGTAGTCGAACTACACTGTGGAGTTTTCCTCAGTAGAGAAAATAGATAGATAACCCAAGATTGGCTCATCTACCCACTCATCCGAGTAGTACCCAAGTAGGTTGCAAAGGGACGAGATAATCTGATTTCCTTTTACTGAGAAAATCGACGACTGATAAGGGGGATTTTATTTGGGTAATAGGGCGCTCTCAGGGAGGAAAAGTTCAAAAATCTACGCTCTTTGTGGAAAAGACAACTTTTGATACAATTTGGTTAGGATCACGAGGGTAAAAGGAGTCCAGGATTCAGTTATGGTTATTTGTAGCATCTGGTCAATGGCCTCGGGAGTGATAGTGAACAAGGTCTCTCCAGAGGACGAAACAATAGCTCTCTGCTCAGGAAGGTAATGTGCTTGGCACTTGAGGGTGAATTCAGGGAAATGGTGAATTTGGGGAAACAGATACAGGGGGAGATTGGACTCCCAGAGTCCAATCTCATCACTCTGGTCTAAGAAGGTATCTCTAAACCACGAATGTAGCTTAGCAAAATCAAACTCACATGTAGGCTCGGTAATGAAGTAATCCTTGTCAACCAGAAGGATCTGGTCAAGGTCAACGGGAGGTGGGAGGAATGGATTTTCCTCAACCTATGAATGTTTAGACTTTGGCACCATCGATTCAACTGATACCTGCAAACTGAAACAAAAACGTTAGTTGGTTATTGGTTTTGGCTCGGTCACTGACAGGAAATGGTGGGAAAGTGAACTTCTGGTATGCTAAAAGTGTGAAAATGCGATAATGGTGGATACAGGATTTAAATTTGGGCGAATGGGTAACCGTTGGGCACGAGGGACAAATCTGCAGGCTTAATGGATATGTTTAGCCTCATTTAAGGGCCAACGGATATCTCAGACATGAGGTGGAAAAAAAAGGATGGGTGACGGGTTGTGCGAAAATGATTTGGAAGGATATGATTGGAATATAGGTGAAAAGGACATGACATGTGACGGATGAGTGGAGAGGGGTATGTTGGCGGGTTTATGAGACGTGACTTGTAAGCGGAAAGAAGTGGAGTGTGATGTCACAAGGTGGAAGGTAGTGGGGTGTGATGTCATGAGGCGACGGTGGTATAGGAATTCGGTATGGTGGTTTACTCAGAGGGGGGGTAGTCAGTAAACGGATTCAAGAAAGGGGGTCCAAGTTAACAAAATGTTGACACGTTAGGATGGGGCCCATCGGGGAATACCACTAACTCGGACCCACCCTCCATTAAAGGTAGAATGTTCAGGGGGGTCCGATATCACCTATCGACCATCGATCTAGGCGCCTTTCACTCAGTCGTGGATCTTGGCACACTTTTTAAACATGGAGCATGCAACACATTTCATCGTTGAAACTTTGGATAGGATCATTTTGTGGGTATTTGTGCTATTTCTTTTCATTTTTATCACCAAGTGGTTATAACACATCATTCCAACATCAAAACTAGGACTTTCGACCATCTTTAGGCTTGTTTTATTGAAATAAAACCAATTAACCTATGTTATATCCTATCTACCTAACACATTTATCCCAGATTAGACTGTTGGGATAAGATTTTGCTCTACCCTGGGGCTATTTGATCAAGTTTAGACAGTTTGAACAAATTTATTCACTAGCTAACATATCTACTTGGCTAAGATTAAATAGTTTAGCCAAGCCTTATTCACTAATCCTGTCAGCACAAATTTAAAGAGACATGACCATGATTAAATTGTATGGACAAGTCAACATTATTGCATGGGGCTATATCATTTTTATTTTATGCCCTCTTTTGTCTTTTCTTTTCTTTTCTGTTTAATATTTTTCTTTTCTTTTCATCTTTTTTGTTTTCTTTTCTTTTCATATTTTTCTTTTCTTTTGAAAATAATTTGCAGAATAAAATATTATTTACAACCAAATTATACCAAGAGTGAAAATTTTCCAGTCACCAGTTGATCCTATGAAACATAGGGTTATAACATACTCAACCCCAAGTTGATTCAGGACACACAACTTATAACAATGGAAGTAATACAAAACAACTGCGCATAAGCACACTGAACACACATCACTATTGTGCATGCAACCATTATGATGTCACACACTAATTTGTCCTCCTTGTGAGTATAGACTACTTCCTTGTACCCACAAGTAAATCTAGCCTCTAGTACACACAAAGTATTCTTTGTGCATATTTTCATTCAAACATTTCCCCAGAGACTCGTGTCCAAAATCATAAGACTAACATAACATGAAACACTATCAACATCTGGCATACTCATGCACAACTATAAATATTGACTATCAACACAACACATACATGTGCAAGTAGCATAATACAAAATAAAAACAATTACTTATATGCAACAACATAAAAGATTCAAACCCATATTAAACACAAATAAATAAGCACATAGTGAATATTGACAAGCACATAAAGACACTTATCTTTTATGAAAAGTCACCAAATACGCACAGAACTCAGACATTCCTCCCAGCCATAGACTCTATTGCTCATATACTTTCAGCAACATGTCACCCCCGAGCAAGGGCCTAACTCCACCAGGGAAAAAGGGTTCATGATGTCAAGCTAACGTCTGAAAATCAACATAATTGCTCAATCCAAGGTGCCACTGCTACAACTAGCCTACAGTATATCATTCCCCAAACACTTGTCACTCCCAAGGAAGTGTGCCCCTTCTCTATTAAACAGTCTCTCAATTGCCACGCTTCCCTTCCAGGGTTATCAGCAACAGGTTGGATAGGAAGTCTCTGATCCCTGCAACTAATGCCCAACGCACCAGGGAACAATTCCTATCAAAACTCTCATGTGGAGAGATTTATCATGGGCCTGAAAACCAACTTCTTCGACAACAAGTATCTCACCTAGATAGACTGCTCACAAGCCTGACAACCCTCCTCTTCGATAGAAAAAATTATATTACAATCCAGAAACACCTTACAAGCTCCTTTGTGTAGATAAGGTAATTGTCATCCTCTCCCAGATGGTTCAGACCCCTTCTGCACATGAGAGTGGATATGAATAATGAATCCTCCCCCCAAAATACACTAAGGCTAACAATATATATTGCATGCCATAAACTCAACACTTGTCACCATCAGAAGTAGCTTTAGCCACTTGGTGATTTATTCCCTTCCCTTGGGAACTTAGGATAAATAATTATCCATAACTTACACTTTTCTGGAAATATTATTAAAATATTCCCTAGGACTTAAGTCCCCCCCCCCCCTTTTCCCTTTTCTAGTGGAGGTCACCCCCCATCTCTTTTCATCTGATCTGTCTGCACACAACGATGTAATATTATAAAAATCTTGAGTATGATTACACTTACATGGATAGGTGCACTGGCCTATTTGCATCTTGTATCACCAGCCTCATAATCACACTGGCTCTCTGCCCTCAATAAATATGCATCCATATATGCACACACATATATACAACTATGCTCAATGCGCACTCCCAGTTCATTCACGTGCACTTACCGAAGTGCGCGCAACACTATGAAATGTGTGCACCCTTTATTTGATGTGAAACCATGTGCACTTACCCAGGTGCGTGCAACACTATGAAATGTGTGCACCCTGTCTTTGATAACAATTTTCTACACTCTACTCAGGTGCGTGCAACACCAAAACTTGATGCCAACGGCTCACCATCCCATATGTACATTTACATTTACAATTACTACCAGTGGCTCACCAACCTATATGTACAATTACAAAGGGTTCGGATTAGGGACATTACACATTTCCATCCTCCTCCTCAACCTGTCAGAGCCCTATTGCAGCCTCATCCTAGAATCACTGGAATTATTGTGCAACCTCATGTGTATATGCAACCTGAGCCTCCGGCTAATGATGGATGGAATGAAGTAGTTCATAATCCTCTACCTTATTTCAATGGTCGGCCTACTGTCTCATTACCATTACCTCCACCACCTCCTCTTAAGAATCCATTCCAGCCTGTTATTTCAATGGCCTCGCGTGCACTGTCACCTCAGCAACCCAAAAACAATAAAGCATTATCTCAAGAGCCTAAACCAAACAAAGGAAAATGGCCTGCAATCTCGATTAGCTCAGATTCTTCAAATGACTCATCTTATACAATTAAGTCTACTCCCATCAAACCTGAAAATGAACCAAGGAAAATCTCCTTGGGAGATATGTATCCCGAAATATCTACAAATGAAGATATAAAACCTTTCAAGGCATGTTTACATGTACACAAAGTGGTTTCAGCAGAAATAAATGAGATAAGGAGGAAAACCTCTCATAAAGAATATGGTTTCTGAGTTTGTTTTATGATGGTACTTATTTTGCAATTGATTCTTGGACATATTTACATTTATATTTTTTGGGGACAACAAACATAATTAATCTATCTTTGGCATGTTTAATACATTTTGGGAGGCAAAAGTGTATTTATAGCATGTTTATTTTTCGTTGGTTATATTGCATAAGTTTTATGATGATGAGATGGCATGATATGCATATTTAAATTATGGAGGAATAAGGAGATATTGAAAATTAAACAAATAAGTCACATAGGGGTCCCCCACCTATTAATTATTATATAATTTTACCCTTATCGTATATTAATAAATATGTCCTACTTAATTAATATTATTTAGCCTTCTAACTTAAAGGTATTTTAACTACTTGAACTACCTCATTGGAGAATAAAAGGAGAAGGTGAGGGACAAGGCATGAGAGAATAGAGAGACATTTATGATAAAGGTTTGCTCTTGCTCTGAAGTGAGATTTCATTCATTATCCATTCATTTATGAATTACATAGAGTTGAATCCTCTTGATGATAGTAGGGTTTTATTGAAGGTGGCAAGAAGAAGGAGTAAGAACCATAGATATTTGACATGCTTCAAAAGGTCATCCATTTGTATTGATAGTCCGTTAGTTGTAATTTGATTTGTGAATTAGTTTTCAGTGTTGATTAGAATTGGTTTGCAGAGTCAATGACAGTGATGCATTTGTGGATTGGTTGATCCAATATTTTTTTTTCTTGGTCTTTTCTTCGAAGACATCAGTTGTCTTTGTGTGAAGGAAAATTCCACCATAGACTTCTAAGTTTAACTTTGGTCCTCACCCTCACAACAATTTGTAAAGAAATATTATGCTATAATTTGGAATTGAAATTAATAAAATCATCTATTGATTTTGGTCTCACTTTTGGATATGTTGTATAATGTTATTTCATATTTGTTCTCTTTGAAATTATATTTTACAAATTTATTTATAATCACATCGCAACATTTTTTTTATTTTCTTTTTATTTGTTCGACAACACAGGTATTCCAACAGAGGACGAACACCTTCAGTAACCACTCACATAACCAGATCAAAGATCAACACACCGATGTTTTCACATGGTAAAACCCCTACGGGGAAACATCCACGGCCCCAGCCAACGCG
>ML788011.1:676938-706107 GCA_009831015.1 Picea engelmannii
TCGGGAACATATCGTGACCGTCGGATTTCCTAACTACAAATGCATACTAATGCATACTAAAGAAACACACTTTTACCTAACGACATATTAGACCAAGTAGATCTTAACTAACTCCTAAGTGTCTAAATATCCTAACATTATTGAAACACTTAAATATAAAATTAGCATCGGGTTTAAGTACATATTGCTTGAGATCTTATTGAAGTTCTCTACTAGGTTATAAACAAAGGGTGATAATCCTACCTATCTCACCTTAGCCTTGTGATATTCGAAAATGTTGGCATAAGGACATCCATTCCTTTTCATCATTTGGCGACCATACTAGGGACAAGTCGGTCAATTCTTCTTCTCCAGTTTTGATTAAATGCATATTTTTCTTTTTAGCAGTAACGTATTTTCTCACCTTGATTGATCATGAATAAACCAGATTTTGATTTGATTACTAGTATGTCCATGCATGAATGTCCTATTTTTGAAGGTTATCCATGGGAATATTCTCACGATCACGTTAACAGGTTCACCCAATTTTGTCAATCTACTAGGGTCCAATATGTTTATACTTCTTGTTGGCACAGGGGTAGACCCAAGGTTCAACACTTCAACAGCGCACCAACAAAACCCTAACTACCGACCCTTTCGGCAACACCTGCGAATCAGATGAAGTCTCACCCGAGGTAGAGGCAAGGGGGGTTGCAGGACTTGGGTGTCTACAACCTAGTTGGGACACAGATCTGTTATCACAATACTTAACAAAGCACTTAGCCAACAATATGCATTAAGTTATGATTCTTATTCACATCGCAGATCAAACCCTAAATACATAACAACATTGTAATAAACAGATCAAACACTTCTAAGTACATAGCATAAGCTCATATCTAACATTCATTCTCATCATAAAGCACTAAGCATTCATAGATCTATCTATCATACATCAAGGACAATGCACTAAGAAAATAGATACATAAAAACCATGAACAATATTGCACAGAGCACATCAACACAAGATATATGTGGTTCATCCCAGTGTGGGGCTATGTCCACGAACTCTTATTCTTCTTTACTAGTCTCCTTCAATCTTCTTACAGGCACAGAGCCACGGAGCTCACTCCGCACTGGACAGGTGATCTGCGCACAACACGCTAGATCCACCTTCCTCAAAATCAAGTTGTGGCACAAATCCTTACGCAGTCACTTGCACTTAGCTCTGTAAGTCTTAACATACTCTAGTCTTTCACTAATCCAATGACCGCTTGCACTAAGCCGATTCTAGTAGTTCTTGCATTTCTTAGCTATCTATTTATACATTTACAAAAGGGCCTAAACATGGTTAAAACCCATGGGCCGACATCCCATACCCATTAAATAAACCCTAAAATCCCAAAAATCCCGCAAAATGGGCGAGATCCCCCGATCTCTGCTTCTCCTGGGCACTCCGTCTTCAACCATCCTGTTGAAGTCCCAAAAATGGTCAAACACGACCAATTTTTTCCCGAAACTTGGTCAAGGGCCAACAAGCCCCCAACACTCACATGTGACTCGTCCCGAGTCACTCCGATCTGGGCAACTCTGCTTCGAAGGCCTCGAGATTAGCTCGAGCTGCCTCGACTTATTGCTTTGCTAGAGCCTCATACTCGGTGAACTACTTAATTACTTGCTTGGTGATAGGCCCTTCAAATCATTTTTCTACTATTGCGACCACCTTTTCCAACTATGAGCCTTGTCCCTCGATCTCTTCAAAAAGTGTGCAGGCTTCGTCCTACACTAGCTGGAGTCTCTGTGTCACTTCCATAACTTTGCTCTGGATGGCGGTGACCTGCTGCTGAACTATGCGTTGCTCATGCAACCTCTTCATCTTGTCAACTGTAGTAGGCAGCTTCACTTGTGCTTGCACTGTAGATGCATGTTGCTTCACCTCCTAGAGCTATGCTTCCAATCTCCTCAGCTCCGGGTCTTCTACAAGGCGCTCATAGGTATACGCACTACGGTCACTCAGTTGCTTACATTTTGAGGCCAATGCCCTGAATCTTTCTACTGCGCTTTTGGAAGTTTCATCCCTCTGATCTCGTACTTCTTGCGGAGTGTTAGGTACTGCTTGAAATTCTAGCTCTGCTACTCTTTCTTGAATTTGTTGAATGGCCTCAACGAGCTTCCCCACTTGGCTCTCATTTGTCTCATATTCCATCTATGCCAGACTCGACACAAAGAGAAGTGATCTAGTCACTACCTCTCTAACCCCCATCTTCTCTACGAGCAACTGGTCGTTTTCTTTCTAGATTTTCTCTCTGTCCTCCTCGAATTTCGCTCTAATGTCATCTTTCTCTTGTTGCACAACCCAAAGTTTCTCTAAGGCCTCCTCCTTTTCTTGCTTCAAGGCCTCTATGGCCTGCTCCTTTTCCTCGTGGGCTTGATGAATTCGAACCTCTATCGCATCTTCTAACCTTTTCAACTGGGTGGGTCATCTCCCAATTCTAAATTCCCTGATGACGATGGCGCAGTAGACACTGTGCGGCTCGAGTAGAGGGATTATTGTATGTCCTTCAGTTCTTTATTTATTATGTTGTATAGTGTCTCTTGCTTTGCTTCATGTCTCTATGGGATACCCTCTAAGGTGTCTTCTACAGTTGTGATGATGAATTGGATATCGTCCATTGTGAGCACATTCTGTGACTAAGGATTATTGGCTCGGTATTTCTTCTGTGCTGAGTGTTTCTGCAGAGAAACCTTCATTTTCTTTGATGTCTCGACCTCTGTAAGGGGATCCTTCGACGTTGTAGCTTCGCCTTTGTACTTCTTGTCTTCTTCCCCTTCCTTGTCTTGGTTTATTTCATCGCCTCCTCCTCTTGCAGGTGAGTCAGGCACAGTTTCCTTCGATGGGTTGTCCTTGTCCTCATTATCTATGTCCTACAATTCCTCCTTTTTCTTCTTTTTATTTGCGTTGCTCTATCCATCATACTCATTCTGGGTGACCAAAGGACTTCTGATGATATCGGGGTTGGAGAGTTCTGTGTCTTCGACCAGTGTGAGGAATTCAGCTGGCCATTCCTTGGTTATCTCCTCCATATCTTTGTAAGTCAATTTATAGTAGGACTGCAGTTCCTCCTTACTTTCATCCCTGTGCGCAGTGATGTAGATGAAGTTTCAGTCGGAGCAGAACTTCACTAGTGGCATGTACATATGCAAAGTGTTCGAGGTCATCCACGAAAATGATTCAATGGAACGCTTGAGTTGTAGGTATTAAGCGTGGAACACCGCATTTTATTGCCACTTCTTTGCCATATTGCTCGTATACCACAAGGTGGTGAACCTCGCAGCCAATCGTTCTGATGGATTGACTTCTAGGAATGTTGCTCCCTATGGAATCTTCCAAGCGACAAATGCAATTAAAATCAGCAACCAACTGAAGTGAAACTCGTAGCCTTGGTCCTACGCTTCACGAAAGTCCTTCTTCAACTCGTTGACGAGGCAGCTCACCCAGTTCATCTACATCTCTTTGACACACTTCCCTGTGAGGTCGACTACAAACCCAATGACCTATGTTGGACGGTTCTTTCGGACGAGCTTGCCAGCAATCATCTGGAAAGCAAGGCACATTGTGCCATTCTGGATGGAGGCTACCTTGTAGCCTCGCTTCCCCTTCTCCACATCACCATAGGCCTCCTTTATTCGCTGCGCCAGGGAGCGATCTGTAGCCTTCCCTAGGTAGAACTGTTGAGGGTCCGGTCCTTGCATGTTGGGTCCAGTAATTTGATGGATCAGCATCAGATCCACAGTCACGCGCCTATCTAACCAGAGATAGCCTCCATGGTAGCACGACGGGAGGATTTTAACGCACGCGTTAACATCCTAATGTCTGTCAAAGTGGGGTATTTTCATCATGTTTAAGATCGTCGATCTCATAATCTCCTTGATCCATGGATGGGGAACTATCTTGGGCTTCTTCCCAGTCGTCTTCATCAGGTACCTACGCGGTGCGAGCATCGCATAGTTCTTTTGATCTCCTAGGTTAAATTCACTGATCTTGAGAGTTGGGATTAGTCCCAACTACGGTCCAACTGTGTGTATCCCCTTCGGGAGGTATGCAATGATAAGTGTGTACTCTAAATCACACGGGACATTGTCACGACTAACCGTTCCAGCCAAAGGTGGGATGTAGTCGGGAAAGATATACAGGATCTGCTTCACGTTCGCCAGATCATCGCGATGCTTGCTTCTTTTCTCAGTCGCATTTCGGCTAGACTGACGTCCAGTCGAGGGGGATTCTTGCAATCCGCCCGTCAACGATGCATGTATTCCTATAGACATGAAATTCTCATCCATAAAGTTGATCAAGATCTCTTCGACAGATTTCTCTATTGCACTAAGGTCGCCTGACATGCACGCTCATAATCAAATAACCGGGGTAGGCAAATGGACACTCAAGGTAACCAAATCAATGGAGAGGTCTTAGAAAGTACAACGCAGTATGCAATCAATTCTCTATTAGCTCGAATATCTCAAGTTTCAAAAGTGGTCCCGGTGTGACATTCGACGGATTAAATAAGAAACGTCATAATGGATTCCTTCAGCAAGTGGAAATGCCTTAATCAATATGAATCCATCCATTATGGCGTGGTCTCAATGGTCCAATGGCGATCTTTTCAGCAATAACTGTGTTTCTAACCATTCTGGAACGTCATTCTAACGATCAAGATGCCTCCAACGGTCATATACCTTCGTCGTGGCGAAGTTCCATTCTGTGTTGTTCTACTATTCCGACGAAGTTCAAGTTCAGCAAGCTTGCTTTTTGCGAAGTCTTCTTTGGAACTTCCTACAATTTTTCCAACTATGCTTTCTTCTTACTGAGCTTTCTTGCCCTCTTTCCTGTGATTTGAGTCTCTAGATTCCTCTTTCCATTCTTGTTCTTATATGCTTTTAGCGTAGTAACTTCGCACTGTTGAGGGTCTTTCAAAGGTAACGCTTATTCTCTTACTATTTCCGGGGTAGATGCACTTCTTTTCTGCATGGACAGGTTCTTTATGCCTTCTTGTGTTCTTTCAACTTTGACAGCGAACTCTCTTGTCTTTTGTTGCTTCGACTTGTCCTCTTGTTCTTGCATTAGTCACTCTATTTTCTTAGCTATGAAGTCCCTTAATTCTTGTTTTTTATGTTCTTTAGCTTCTTCCTTTGCTTTCCTTCAGATCTGATCTTTCTCAATCCAGGTCTTTCCTAGAAAAATTGCAAAAGGGGCCCTGTTCTCAACAAACTTAATGACTTCAAATTCTTCTTCGGTCGATGTTCCATGAGACATCATAGATACATTAGTAACTCTTCCACATATGGTTATTATGTTTCCTTTAAACAATCATATCCTTCCCAATGAAGGAATCATGTCAGGCTTTCCCAAAATTTCCCAAGTGGTTTCTAGCATAATATTCACATGTGTTTCCTCATCCAAAACACAGTCTATGTCGAAGTCTCCTATTCTTGTTTCTATTCATTGCTTCTCTTTTAAGATCTCTAGTAAACCGATGTCCTTGTGACCATTCAGTGTGTCTTTCATCTATAATAATAGAGTCTCTGATTCTTTCTATTTTTCTAACATGTCCTTAGTTTCTTGACCTTCTTCATAGTTTTCTGGTCTCATGTTCATCTTTTCAACGTTGGCGATCATTCTAGGGAAATCCAAAACCTCATGACCAACAGCTTTACAACAAAGATAAATAGGACCTACACCAAGGCATTCCTTAGCAATATGTCCTGGTATTCTACAGTTATAACATGATGTCAATCATCTCTTCCTTTTAAATGATCCCCAACCTTTTTTGTACTGTGCACTGGGATCACAGTGATGGACCTGCAATCTGCAAAAAATCTTTCTAGGTTCCTGCATCGACTTGTTAGTCCAAAAATTCTTTCTATACATAGGAATAACATAACTTTCACTATCTCTATAAAATCTATTCAAATCAACTTTATCTTCTAGTTGTGCCCTAGTTTTCAGACTAGGACAAAATCTATGAAACATACCTAGATTCATACTTTTGAAGCAAAAATTTCCACTTATCTCACCTTTATCAGAGCACAAAGATTTAAGATCTTACCTCCTTTCTTCAGATTCAGTTTCTTTTTTAGGAAAGAACTTCGCAAGTCAATTAGAATATTGTGCACTACAACAACATATCTATGCACAAAGATTTCTCTTTTCTTCAGTTCCCAACAATCACAGTTTTAGGTCCCAGCAATGGAACCATTTGTTGGCACAGGGGCAGACCCAGGGTTCAACGCTTCAACAACGCACCAACAAAACCCTAAGTACATGCCCTTTCGGTAACACCTACGAAGAAGATGAAGTCTCACCCAAGGTAGAGGCAGGGGGTTTGTAGGACTCAGGTGTCTACAACCTAGCTGGGACACAGATCTGTGATCACAATACTTAACAGAGCACTTAGCCAAAAATATGCATTGAGTTATGATTCTTATTCACATCGCAGATCAAACCCTAAATACATAACAGTGTTGCAATAAACAGATCAAACACTTCTAAGTAATTAGCATAAGCTCATATCTAAATTCATTCTCATCATAAAGAACTAAGCATTCATAGATCTATATATCATACATTAAGGAAAATGCACTAAGAAAATATATACATAAACACCATGAACAATATTGCACAGAGCACATCGACACAGGATATATGTGGTTCACCCCAGTGTGGGGCCAAGTCCACCAACTCTTCTTCTTCTTTATTAGTCTCCTTCAATCTTCTTATAGGCACAGAGCCAGAGAGCTCACTCTGCATCGGACAGGTGATCTACGCACAACACACTAGATCAACCTTCCTCAAAATCAAGTCATGGGACAAAGCCTTACACAGTCACTTGCACTTAGCTCTGCAAGTCTTAACATACTCTAGTCGTGCACTAAGCCAATGATTGCTTGCACTAAGTCGATTCTAGTAGTTATTACATCGCTTAGCTATCTATTTATACATTTACAAAAGGGCCTAAACAAGGGTAAAACCCATGGGCCGACATCCCATACCCGTTACATAAACCCTAAAAGCCCAAAAAGCCCGCAAAATGGGTGAGATCCTGTGATCTCTACTTTGCCTAGGCGCCCCGTATTCGACCAACCTATCGAAGTCCCAAAAATGGTCAAACACGACCAATGTTTTCCCGAAACTTGGTCGAGGGCCAACACTTCTTCTGGAATTTTTCCCCTTTCCCTTTGTGGAAACGCATGAGATTGGTATAGGTTCATGGGCAAGATTATTTTTACAAAGTTTGTTTCTGACTTTCCTTCTCCACCTATCTCCCAACACTTTGAAATTTTGCTTGAAATTATTCCTACCCCTCAATGCAATTTTTGTAGTGGCCCTCATGAGCAATTGACTTGTAGATTATTCTTAGAGTCTAAGCAAGCTTAGCAGGAAAACCCCTATCTCTTCTTGACTACCCAAGAATATCATTATGCATCGCATGATTCTTTATCGAAAACTGTTATCGGACAAATCGGTAAGTGTGGACACAAACATATCTCCCTAGTTTCACCCCGAAACTAGAACAAAACAAGACAGAATATAAAACTTCCCCTAAGTTTTAATCATCAAGAATACTAACTAACAAGAGATAAATGACATACCTTTTAAATGTCGTTTGTCCTCACTAGTGTCATCCTCGCTCCATTCCAAGGCTTATGGGATATTGAACATGTAAAAATACACAATCCAACGAAGTGAAAGAAACAACCTATACTCAACAAAACCTATGTATGTGATCAAGGAGTCATACAATAAAAAAGAATAATTTTATGGGAAAGAAATATATTGTTGAATTATAAATGTGAAAAGGAAAATACAACCGAAGCCTTGATGTTGTAAGGTCCCTTCCAACAGTCCCTTGCTTCCCACACACTTCTTGCTCCATGGATTCTAAGACCAACAATCTATCTTGACAAAGCAAAGCCCAAAGCTACAAAAATTACTCAAGCTCACATCAAAAGCTAGCCAACTCAATCCAACTTTCCCAATGAGAACTCCTCTCCTTTTATAGGCTGAAAAGGATAGGGTGAGGACATTAGGATGATCCCAAGAGATCAGGGATGTGACTCAGATACAAAACGATCGGAGGCCAACTCACCCTCGAATCTTCTCTTCTATAAGCATCAAGAAATTACTCTTTTTCCTTCGTACGAAAATCGCCGCACCCTTAACACTGAGAAAACTATGACAACGTTGCAGACCACTGTGGTGAAGCATGCGACGATTCTAGATCGTCGCACCCTTAACATTAATCAAGGTGCGACGATCCCTTTTTATAAGGTTTATGGCAAAGGAAAAGTATAATTTCATCTCTCTGCAAAAATTTTCTTCATTCTTCTTTAGGGATTAAGGCCATTGATCCTTCTAAAGACAAGGGATAGGATTACATCATTAACGGTCATAAGGGTGACGAAAATAAAGTGTTAGGAGTTTGTGAGGAATATTTCTCTTATGAATCTACCTATGCTATCTCTAATCATGAAGCATTGTTTGATGCCTTTCCCATTTGATGATACTCTTTTCAAAATGTATTCTGAACCAAATTATGTTTTATATGATGAAATATTTCTTAAATATGAATCTTGTGAGGAAAATAGTCTTGACTTACATGGCATTTCCCCTCATATCCTCTTGTCTGATGATAATTCTGAAGAAAGTAAAAGAGAATATTTAGGGGATGGTGTAACTTCGTGTAATTTTTATTTTGACGACATTATAGAGGACCTTTCTGTTAACAATTTCCATCATAAGAGCATTGCTCGGCCAAATGAAAATGACCATGAAGAAATCCAAACCAAGTGTTTATGCCTTGTTAACGAATACAATACTCAAACCCCGACTCTTTGTTCTAAAAATAATTTTATTTATCACCCCTTTGGTCTCAATTTCTTCCTAATTTATGATGGTCATTTGGTTGGTGAATATGAAGTTAGATAAGGGGAAGATTTAGTACCAATTTATGATGAGTTTTCAAATGCAGAACACGAAGTTTCAGAAGTAGGGAGTCATGAGTGTGCCTTGGAAGTAAATGGCGATTTTTTTTTACAGCTTGCGAGAACCGAGACATGCTTTAATTTTTTTTACAAGTGGTTGCAGTCATGAGTTTGGCCTTTTACCCTTACCTTTCTAATTCTAAACATATTTTTAGTGTGCCTCAACCTGGGGAAAAGATTGACAACGACTCTTTTTATTTTCATGATATATATCCCATGGAAACATCATATGATTGAAAGGATACTACCCTTGATATTACTGGAGGAAAGAAGTTGCATCCATTTCCTGGAGGAAAGAAGTTGCATCCATTTCCTTCTATTTATTGCTTCTTCTACCAATTTGAATCTAAACTCAAAAACTCCTTAATCAAGTATTTGGATGACAATACATGATCTAATGTTAATATTGTTGAATGGAATCTTTTAAAAGATGGTAATCAATTCTTTTGGATCATGATTAGTTCCTCTCATGTGTTGTATGTATGAATTGGTCGGAATTCTTCGCCTAATGCCTTCCAAACCATCGATCCTACATGGGAGCTTAAGGATGAATTCCTTTATGCCAAGTTTCACCCTGTTTGAATTTTCAATGGCTAGTTAGCCTTCTCCTTATACATAAATAAACAAATTTATTTTGTTATGTTTCTTTGTTTCCTTTTCTGTTGTTTTTATTGCATCAAGCATCAAATGCATTTTCTAGCCAACTATTTTTTTGCTTAAGCTCTTTTCTCTTGTTGTTGTTTTAATTTTTGTTTTGCAGTGTTCCATGTACTTATTTTATTTTATGTTTGTACAAATTTTGTTTTCTATTTGTTCAGTTTTCAGTTTGATGCTCTTTTCATTTTGATCTTTCTTGCCTTTGAGTTTTGGGTCAAGTTGGATCATTCGATTTTCATGTTAGATCATGTTTTTTACAAAATTCTTATTGATTTGTTTTTGAAAACGTATGAACAACAGAGACAAATGATTTTATTTTAGTTTGTGCCACTACTTATGTAGTAGTTTCCTATATCTACAGATTCTTGCTAAGACTTGATAAAATTTATTTCCCATTCTCTACTTTCCCTTTCTTTCCTCCATACAGTTTTTGCAAGAGTATATCAAAAACAAAATTGTCACAAGAAAACCATAGATTCTAAGTTCTAGCCATTTGGTAAATTGACTACCTTGTGGAGTCATCGGATGTTGACTCGCAAACTTGTCACTAGTTATATAGCCTGCAAATGATTGCAAGGCATACTAAAAATTATTATAATATATAATTAGTAGGTGGGACCCCCCTAGGGATAAAAGGAAATGGAAGTTTAATTTCAATTATTCCTTAAGTAAAAAAAACACAAAGTGATCTACATCTATCTTTCATAGTGGTAATGTTATCATCCTTCAGTTTGATTACGAGTTCCACTTCTGATTTGGTTGCATAAGAAGAGAAAGGATGTGCTCGTAAAGCTTTAAAATATCTCCTATGTTGCATGCATCTATACTTATAAATTTATAGTATATAGTGAATATGTCTTGGAACACTGATTTTTGATGTCCACAATGTACAAAAGGATTTGTTATATTACATTTCATGCCTAAGGCACACACCATGTATACAAACACATGTTATAATGTTGGGGAGATATAGGCATTCAAATTTCATATCACAAACGTTATATATTATGTGGTGTTCGCGAGCTTATGTTGCAAATGTGATGTGTGATATAAAGGTTTGAAGTATTAAACACATATTACATGTGGTATAGTTATGAACTTTGAGTTGATGTATGAAGTATTGACTTTAGGTTACAATTTGAATTTCGTTATACATTTAGCACCCAAAACAAAATATATGAATTGATTGCATTGGTGATTTGTTTTTAATTGAAAGTAACATGAAAAAACTTGTTTTAAAATCTTGAACCATCATTTGAGCTAATAGTTAGTATGAACATTGACATGGGTTGACATAGCATGTGACCCCCTGCATATCTAGCGCATGTTTTGATCAGTGATTGGTAAATGTTAGAAAGTGGAATCTGATGTGGAGAAAGTTTTGTTACATGTATTTGTTTGAAACAATGGGATGCTCACATGCATTCAATGTGCCAGAGTGAGGGAATTTACGTTGCGTCCTCGGGTATACCACCCTCGATTTGTTGAAGAAACGCTCTTTGGTATACAAGTTCAACTCTGGTGGTTGATTAACTATATGAACTGGTTTTTCAAGACTATTTGAAGCAACATGAAAGGTATGTGAACACCAACTTATGTTTCATCAAATATTTATTGGTTTTCCAACAATAATTTAAAGGTTTGGCTCTGTGTTGATTAGTTTTCAGTGTGCTCTCTTACCCTTTCCAAATATTGAATGGCTCTGCATGCAAAAGTATTTATATTTTTGTTCTTTCTCATATTTCCACTTTCCATTTTGTATGAGTCTTGGTATGGAAATAAATATGTATACTGCTATGGAAATAAATATGTATATTTCTCAACCTAGGTCTAAGTTTTAAATTTTGGGTTCTTTATTGCAAATATAGGATGGTGTTTGGTTTGAATAATCATGATACTCGAACTCGAGCTCAAGCTATTAAAATGAGTGTTTTGTGGAGTTGGGTATTTTGGTGAATTTGTTTACTTTGTTGTAAAAACTCAAGATAAGTATTAAATACTTGGTAATTTTGCTTTGTTTCCATATGTTGGCCCTCGATCAATTTTTGAGGAAACATTGGTCGTGTTTGACCATTTTTGGGACTTTGACAAGCTGGTCGAAGACGGAGCGCCCAGGCGAAGTAGAGATCGCGGGATCTCGCCCATTTTGAGGATTTTTTTGGCTTTTATGATTTATGTAACGGGTATGGGATGTCGACCCATGGGTTTACCCATGTATAGGCCCTTTTTGTAATGTATAAATAAGTAGCTAAGGATGTAAGAAGTAGTTACAGTTACTAGAATCGGCTTAGTGCAAGATGTCATTAGCTTAGTGCATGACTAGAGTATGTTAAGACTTGTAGAGATAAGTGCAAGTGACTGTGTAAGGTTTTGTGTCATGACCTGATTTTGAGGAAGGTGGATCTAGTGCATTGTGTGCAAATCACCTGTCTGGTGCAAAGTGAGCTATGTGGCCCTATTCCTGTAACAAGATTGAAGGAGACTAATAAAGAAGGAGAAGATTTGGTGGACGTAGCTGCACACTGGGGTGAACCACGTATATCCTATGTCGATGTGCTCTGTGCAATATTGTTCATGGTGTTTATGTATCTATTTACTTAGTGCATTGTCCTCGGTGTATGATAGATAGATCTATGAATGCTTAGTGCTTTATGACGTGAATGAATGTTAGATCTGAGCTTATGCTAAGTTCTTAGAAGTGTTTGATCTATTTATTACAGCGCAGTTATGTATTTAAGGGTTAATCTGCGATGTGAATAAGAATCATAACTTAATGCAAATTGTTGGCTAAGTGCTCTGTTAAGTATTGTGATCACAGATCTTTGTCCCAGCTAGGTTGTAGACACCTGAGTCCTGCAACCCCCCTTGCCTCTACCTCAGGTGAGACTTCATTTGCTTCACAAGTGTTGCCGAAAGGGTCGGTAGTTAGGGTTTTGTTGGTGCGTTGTTGAAGCGTTGAACCTTGGGTCTGCCCCTGTGCCAACAAATGGTTTCTTTGTCGAGACCTGAAACTGTGATTACTGGGAACTGAAGAAAAGAGGAAGTTATGTGCGTAGATCTGCTGCTTTAGTGCACAATATTCTACTTGACTTGTGGAACTTTGTGCTCACAAAGGTACCAGATCTGAAGAAAAGAGGTAAGATCTTAAAGCTTTGTGCTCTAATAAAGGTAAGATTAGTGGAAATGTTCACTTAGAAAGTATGAATCTAGGCAAGTTTGATAGATTTTATCCTAGTCTGAAAACTAGAAGAAAGTAGATTTGATAGAACTGGTGAAAAATATGTTATTCCTATGCATAGAAAGAATTTGTGGACTAATAAGTGGGTGCAAGAACCTAGAACAATTTTTTGCAGATTGCAGGTCCATCACAAGTGGTACGATCCCAGTGCGCAGTACAGGAAAGATTAGGGATTGTTTAAGAGAAAGAGAGGATTGACATTGTGCTATAACTGCAGAAGATCGGGACATCTTACTAAGGAATGCCCTTGTACAGGTTTTGTTTGTCTTTGTTGTAAAGGTGTTCATCATCAGGTTTTGGATTTCCCTAGAATGATCACCAAAGTTGAAAAGATGAACATGAGACCATACCACTATGAAAAAAGTCAAGAAACTAAGGATATGTTAGAAAACCAGAAAGAACCAGAGACTCTGTTATTGCAGATGAAGGAAACATTGAATGGTCACAGGGACATCAGTTTACAAAATATCTTAAAAGAGAAGCAGCGCATAGAAACAATAATAGGAGACTTCGACATAGACTATGTTTTGGATGAGGAAACACATGTGAATATTATGCCAGAAAGCACTTGGGAAATTTTGGGAAAGCCTGACATGATTCCTTCATTGGGAAGGATAGGATTGTTTAAAGGAAAGATGGTAACCCTATGTGGAAGAGTTACTAATGTACCTATGATTTCCCATGGAACATAGACCGAAGAAGAATTCGAAGTCATTAAGTCTGTTGAAAACAACACCCCTGTTGCACTTTTGTTAGGAAAGACCTGGATTGAGAAAGATCAGATCCAAAGAAAAGAAAAGGAAGAAGTTATAGAACAGAAAAGGAAAGAATCAAGGGACTTCATAGCTAAGAAAATAGAGCGACTAATACAAGAACAGGAGGACAAGTTGAAGCAATTGAGGGCCAGAGACTTAGCTTTCGAAGTTGAAAGAACACAGGAAGGCTTGAAAAACTTGTCCATGCAAGAGAGAAGAGAACCCACCCCAGAAATAGTAAGAGAAGAGGTATCACATTCGAACCCTTTGAAATACCCTCAGCAGTGCGAAGTTACTACGCTAAGAGAAGATAAAAACAAGAATGGAAAAAGGAACCCAGTGACTCAAATCACAGGGAAGAAGGAAGGAAAGCTCAGTAAGAAGAAAGCAAAGTTGGAAAAATTGTAGGAAGTTCCAGAGAAGACTTCGCAGAAAGTAGGTTTGTCGAACTTGAACCTCGCCGGAATAGTTGAACCGCGTAGAATGGAATTTCACCACGGTGAAGCTATATGATCATTGGAGGCATCCCGGCTGTTAGAATGACGCTCCAGAATGGATAGAACACATTTATTTCTAGAAATATCGTCGTTGGACCATTGAGACCGCGCCATAATGGATGGATTCGTATTGATTAAGGCATTTTGACCCATTGAAGGAATCTGTTATGACATTGCTTATTTAATCTGTCAAATGTCGCACCAGGACCACTTTTTGCAACTTGAGATATTCAACCTAACAGAGAATTGATCATATACCATGATGTACTGTCTATACCTCACCATAGATTCGATTAACTTGAGTGTCCATTCACCTACCCAAGTTATTTGATTACGAGCGTGCATGTCGGGCGACCTTAGTGCAGTAGAGAAGTTTGTAGAAGAGATCTTGATCGACCTCATGGTTGAGAAATTCATGTATGTAGGTATACATGCATCATCAATAGGTGTATTGCAAGAATCCCCCTCGACTGGACGTCGGTCTACCCAAATCACGACTGAGAAAAGAAGCAAGCATCGCGATGATCTGGCGAACGCGAAGTAGATCTCATCGGTCTTGCCCGACTACATCTAGCCTTTGGCTGGCGCAATTAGTCGTGATAGTGTCCCACGTGATTTTGACTGCATGCTCATCACTACATACCTCCCGAAGGGGATACATGCAATTGGACCGCAGTTGGGACTGATCCCAGCTCTGAAGATCAATGATTTTAACCTCGGAGATCGAAAGAACTATGTGATGCTCGCACCACATAGGTACCTGACGAAGACGACTGGGAAGAAGCCCAAGATATTTCTCCAGTCATGGATTAAAGAGATCATGTGGTCGATGATCTTAAACATGATGAAGATACCCCACTTCGGCAGACATCAGGAGGTTAACGCGTGTGTTAAAATCCTCCATTCATCCTACCATGGAGTTTATCTTTGGTTGGATAGGTGCATCACTATGGATTCAACACTAATCCACCTCATTACTAGACTAAGCATGCAGAGACCAGACCCTCAGAAATTCTACCCAGGAAATACGTCAGATCGCTCTTTGGAGTAGTGAATAAAGGAAGCCTATGGCGATGTAGAAAAGGGAAAGAGAGGCTACAAGGTAGCCTCCATCTAGGATGACACAGTGCACCTAGCTTGTCAGTTGATCACTAGAAAGCTCGTTAGAAAGAATCAACCGACACAAGTCATAGGGTTTGTAGTCAACCTCGCAGGGAAGTGTGTCAAAGGGATGTAGATGAAATGGGTGAGCTACCTCATCAACGAGTTGGAGAAGGACTGTCACGAAGTGCAGGACCAAGGCTATGAGTTTCACTTCAGTTGGTTGATGATTTTAATCGCATTTGTTTCTTGGGAGATGCCAAAGGGAGTGACATTCCCAGAAGTCGATCCATCAGAACCATTGGCCGCGAGGTTCACCACCTTGTGGTATACGAGAGATATGGTGAATCAGTGGAAATCAAATGTTGTGTTCCACGCTTACTACCTACAGCTCAAGCGCGTCATTGAATCATTCCCCCGAATGACCCCAAACACCTTACACACTAAAAGGCCACTTGTGAAGTTCCACGCAGACCGCCACTTCATCTACATCACTGTGTGCAAGGACAAAAGTAAATAGGAGCTGCAGACATACTACAAATTGACTGACAAAGACATGGAGGATATAACCAAGGAATGGCTAGCTGAATTCCTTGCACTGGTCGGAGATGTAGAACTCTCTGACCCTGATATCATCAAAATTCCTTTGGTCACCCGAACTGAGTATGATGGACCGAGCAACACAAAGAAAAGAAGAAAAAGGAGGAAGTACAGGACATAGACAGTGAGGAGAAAGACAGTGCATCGGAGGAAACTGCACCTGACTCACCTGCAGGAGGAGGAGGCGACAAAGTAAACCAAGATGAGGAAATGGAAGAAGACAAGTAGAACAGAGGTGAAGCTACACCATCGAAGTATCCCCTTACAGAGGCCGAGACGTCAAAGAAAAGGAAGGTTTATCCACAGAAACCCTCAGCATGGAAGAAATCCTGAGCCAATAAGCCTCAGTCACAGAACATACTCATAGTGGATGATATCCAGCTGATCATCGCAGCTGTAGAAGAATCCTCGGAGGATATCCTGGAGAGACATGAAGCAAATCAAGAGACACTCTACAAAAGAATCGAGAAAGAACTGAAGGACATACAACAAGCCATCTACTCGAGCCATGAAGTGTCTATTGTGTCGTCGTCATCAAAGAATGTAGAATTGGGAGATGAGCCCACTCAGTTACGTAGACTAGAAGATGCAAAAGAGACTCGACTTCATCAAGTCCAAGAGGAAAAGGAGCAGGCCACAGAGGCCTTGAATCAGGAAAAGGAGGAGGCATTAGATCAATTTCGGGTTGCAAAGCAAGAGAAAGATGACATGAGAGTGAAGTTCGAGGAGAACAGAGAGAAAATCCAGAAACAGAAAGACTAATTGATCACAGAGCAGACTGTGGTCAAGGAAGCCATGACTATATCACTTCATTCTGTGCGGGCTTGGCACAGATTAAAAAAGATCCAGCCGAGAGCCAAGTGGTGAATCTCGTTGAGGCCATTCAGTAGCTTCAAGAAAAAGTATCAGAGTTAGAACTTCAAGCAATCTCGAGCACTCCGCAAGAAGTATTGGATCAGAGGGAAGAGACTGCCAGGAGCGCAGTAGAAATAATTAGGGTGTTGGCCTTAGAATGTAAGAAACTAAGTAATCGAAGTGCGCAGACCTATGAGCACCTTGCAGAAGACCCGGAGCTAAGGAGATTGGAGGCACATCTCTAGGAGGTAAAGAAACAGGTGTCGATTGTGCAAGCATAGATGAAGCTTCTTAGTGAAGTTGAAAAGATGAAGAGGTCACAGGAGTAACGTGGAGTTCAGCAGTAGGTCACTGCCATCTAGAGCAGAGTTATGGAGGTGACACAGAAACTCCAGTCGGTGCAGGATGAAGCCTAAACACTTTTTGAAGAGATCGAGGGATAAGGCTCACAATTGGAACAAGTGGTCACCACAGTAGAACAACACCTAGAAGGGCCTGTCACCGAGCAAGTAATTTAGGAGTTCATCGAGTAGAAGGCTATAGCGAAGTAGCAAGTCGAGGCAGCTTGAGATAAGCTCGAGGCCTTTGAAGCAGAGTTGCCTAGATCAGAGTGACTTGGGATGAGTCACAGGTGAGTGTTGGGGACATGTTGGCCCTCGACCAAGTTTTGAGGAAACATTGGTCGTGTTTGACCATTTTTGGGACTTCGACATGCTGGTCGAAGACGGAGCGCCCAGGCGAAGTGGAGATCGCGGGATCTCACCCATTTTGCAAGATTTTGGGGCTTTTAGGGTTTATGTAACTGGTATGGGATGTCATCCCATGGGTTTACCCATGTCTAGGCCCTTTTTGTAATGTATAAATAAGTATCTAAGGATGTAAGAAGTAGTTATAGTTATTAGAATCGGCTTACTGCAAGAGGTCATTGGCTTAGTGCACGACTAGAGTATGTTAAGACTTGCAGAGCTAAGTGCAAGTGACTGTGTAAGGCTTTGTGTCGTGACCTGATTTTGAGGAAGGTGGATCTAGCGTGCTGTGTGCAGATCACCTATCCAGTGTGGAGTGATCTTTTTGGCTCTGTGCCTGTAAGAAAATTGAAGGAGACTAATAAAGAAGGAGAAGAGTTGGTGGACGTATCCCCACACTAGGGTGAACCACGTATATCATGTGTTGATGTGCTCTGTGCAATATTGTTCATGGTGTTTATGTATCTATTTTCTTAGTGCATTGTCCTTGGTGTATGATAGATAGATATATGAATGCTTAGTGCTTTATGATGTGAATGAATGTTAGATCTAAGCTTATGCTAAGTGCTTAGAAGTGTTTGATCTATTTATTACAACACAGTTCTGTACGTAAGGGTTAATCTGTGATGTGAATAAGAATCATAACTTAATGCAAATTATTGGCTAAGTGCTCTGTTAAGTATTGTGATCACAGATCTGTGTCCCAACTAGGTTGTAAGCCCCTGAGTCCTCCAACCCTCTACCTCTACCTCGGGTGAGACTTCATATGCTTCGCAGGTGTTGTCAAAAGGCCCAGTAGTTAGGGTTTTGTCGGTGCGTTGTTCAAGCATTGAACCCTGGGTATGCCCATGTGCCAACACCATCCATAAAAGGCTCTATCAAATTTGGATTTGTTACCCACAGTCTTGTTGGATTCATATTATTTTTCGTTTGAAGTTTTCATTGAACTCTGTTGAATCTTGACTTAACCATCAGCCATTAATATTTTTCAATGCATGCATAAATGTATGGTATCGAGGTTGTATTGAAATATTGGTTGAACCTATTGAAAAGTTTTGAACCCTCATCAATTATAAAATATATGTAGAGTTGTATATTCATTGGGTTTGAAAGTTTGATGAGCCCAAATATAAATGTTTGCACGGAGATTAGTGAAACCCTCACACCAGGTTTTGAGTTCGAGCCATATGAAGACTCTTTACTTCTTTGAGCTTGATTTTGACAAAAAGGAAATATTATTGAAGTGGCTAGGTGTTCAACATGTGTGTTCAAGTTTGCATGAAAAAATGTTTTGGTCACAAAATGATTGCATGCATAGTTTCGTTGGTACAATGAGTTTTCGAAAACATGGATTGATTGTAAATTTTTTTATGCTATATAATTTTTTCAAGCCTATCTATTTTGGTTTGATCATGTCTAAAGATAGATGACAGAAAATATGTATCCTAAAAAGATAGATTACAATAGCATGAGTTGTTGATTATGTGTTAACACAGTTGGATATATTTACATACTTGGCATTTATATAATGAAATGGATATGACCATGATTTGATTGTTGTTGATTACAACGGTTTAAAAATATTGAAGGTTGAAAGCATTGGAACATAATCAAATATTTAAGAATTGTTGGTTGTTTTCTATTATGCATACAGGACCAAACTATTATAGCCTTAATTTCAAGACGTAAATGGGGTACGAAACATGAATATTCGATGTGATGGGAAGCAGAAAATTCAGTGGCAAGTTCTGAAAAAGGAATCTGAGGCAAAAAAGGATCAAGACTAAGAGGTCTATTGGGTGCTCTAGCCAATGACCCTAGTCGTGGATCAAGACCCATCATGATAACGCTCACCAGTTATGAATCAGTTGAAGATGATGGATGTGTCATCTCATCCTTTGGAATTTCTATGGAATCCATGACTTATGGGATGGCCCCTTCTGAAGGCAACTCAAAATATAGGATGTCATGTGAAATTGGAAAGTCAACAACTCTTATGGGTGGAGTAGGTTGATCACACTCCATATGAGGATGGAGTTCCTCACTAGTATCAGTCGATGCGGATGGGATTTTTGGATCGACAATCTCGACCGCAGTGAGTAGCATGGAAGCTCCAGATGATTCAACATCCTCAGGGTGAGGTACCACCCAAGGATCGGAAGACTCAAGGAATCCACTAGTAAATGATGAAATCATGTTGATAGGAGCTACATTAGAAATGGGAGATGGTGGGGGAAGGGGAAAAATCCCCATCAGTGAAGGACCTTTGAACATCCCCACACCGACATTCATATAAGACTCTGTGATATCACTGACAAAGGGTACATTAAACCCCGCATTGGATCAAAGGTCTGGGGTACATAATGCAAGCTAATCGAGCATAACAATCTTCCCTTGGTGAGGAAAGCATAGGAACCTAAAGATCGATGAGAAAACTATAGTCGTCTCATAGAACCAAGTACTCTTGAGTAACAAATTGTACTCAAGAGGTGCATCAACAACCTCCACATCAACAAAGACAAAATTACCACCTAAATTGATGGGTAAGGCAGTGCTTATTCCATGGGGTTGGAAAAAAATTTCTTCAAATGTTGTCAATAGTGTTACAGATGTGTTGTGCTTAGGAGAGCCAAGAGCCTTCCAACAAGAAATGGACATGATGCAAGTCGAGGCTCCTTCATCCACCACTGTCCGGTATATTTTTTTCCCCAATGATCATACTATGATCTTGAAAGTGACTTGATGGGAGAGATTATGAGTAACCTGAGAAGAATAAAAGGTCATCAAACTCGACTCGAAGAGATCACCCCCACTTATGCTTGATAACAAGGCTTTCCACTACATGGGGAGGCTTTGGAAGACTTCAAGTGCAGACATGACACATGGTGTCTTGGCCAAGTCTTCCACAATATTGTAGTTGTGGGCGGCCTATGTGTTGGGATTATGCATCGTGCGTCAAAGAATTCCCTTCGGTTGAAAAAGTGGTGCGTCAAAAGATGGCTTCTCAATCTGAATAGGGCCACTAGGCTGGGAAGAAGATGTTGTTTCTAGTGCAACATGGGAAATCTTAGAAATGTCATAGTTTTTTTCTCAAGTCTATGAATTAATCGTTTGGCATAAAAATGGAAGCATTCGAGGACCCCTCGTGGTGAGGGGTACCCGCCATGCCCCCTTGCAGAGGAGTGGGATTTTTGGCAATCATGTTTTTAGGATGAGAGGGGAAAGGATGGGTTAAGAAAGCAGGTTGTTAGGGGGTATGTTGTTGTGCCAAGAATCTATGGACCTCATCCTTTCAAGGATGTTGGTGAGTAGGGTGGTCATCCCCACAAATTGGAAAGGAAAATGACTATTCATTTTCTCCTTAGTGCCTCCTTGTTGGGTGTTTTGGGTGGAGGCAATCCCTTTCTCGGTATTAGAATATTTATTTTTGTTTCTTTTCTTCATCCCTCCAGGTTGTTGAGGATTTTTCGGGTGTGTGGACTACATTGAATTCACCTCGTAGGTTTGAGTAAGGAATACAATATTTTGAGCACTAGTACCAGAAGTTGATGGGTTCGACTTAATGGACATTTGACCCATCTGATCAGCTAACTAGTTTACAGAGGTATGGGAAAAAAAAAAACCACATCATTAGCATGGGGTCTCGGGTTTAACTTCCTTGCATCTGTCAACGACCTAGGATCATTTGAAATGATGTCATAAAGTGTTCCCAACTTAGAATAAATCAAATCCAAGTGTTGGGCATGCAAAATGGTCTGCTCCTCCATAGTTGCCCCGACCATAGCTACATGTTTGGCAATATATCATAGGAGGGACTTTGTGAACCATTCCATGAAGAGTTTATCAGGAACTTGAGTCTCAATCATCCTATGTCTTCGTCTCCACTCATGTATATGATCAAAAGTCCGAGTGGCATTATCTTGATGTAGTGAAGTTAAGATCTCAGTTCCTATCTCATATTGTATGGGAAATTGGTGATGCATTAATAACTCCATTGCCAGATCATTGAAGCTTTTAAAGGAACCACCTTTTAATTCAATGTACCATTTGGCGACATCTTCGATCAAGGATCTATGGAAAAGACACAGCCTCACACTATCATCCATCAACGAGTTGGATGAGCACAATAAGTGGTATGTCATGATGTGTGTGGAGGGGTACTCTCCTAGCTTACCGTTGAATTTTGGGATATCAGATGGCAACTTTGAAGGCATTGTCGTCCATGATGGTTCATGGGAAATAGGGTCATTTTAACCATGACAAATCTGATAAATCTAACGTTGTGATTAAAGGAAACGATGCAAATGAATACTAGGAGGGAGGTGAAGTATATGTTGTCCCAGATGGATTACGGTCCCCCTATATTGCTACTACTGAAGGGTTTGGGAGCTCTTGAAGAGTGAGTTCCCCCGGGAATGGTGGCACTTCCAGGGGCATGAATTCTCCCATAACCAAACATGCCCCCAAGGGGGTTTCCCCTGGGGGGAAATGTGGACCCTCCAGGAAAACAATTCCCAAAGTTTGTCCTAGGGAAGAAACCTCAAGAACTAGATATGTTAAAAAAGGGAAAATATCCCCAAGGTAAAAAAAATCCCCCAAGGGATGTGCCCCCAGGGAAAGGTTTGCTTACCTAAGGAAAGTGAAAACCTCCTTATGTATTATTTCCCCCAACCTGACTAGGGATGTTCCATTTGAAAGGTGAACTAGAACCTGACGATACTAGGTCGCTCATAGGAATAGTGGAGGTGGAAGGAATTCCACCCCCCATGTTGAAACCAAGGCTCAGCCCACCACTAGAATAAAATACAAAGGTGGGAATCGTGATAGATGGGATGAGTGTAGAAATGTTAGGTAAACTAACGGATGGAAATGATGACATAGCTATCGTCCCCCAGATCGAGGGACCTGTAGAAAATGGTATGGACGGTGTAGGTCCAATGGAGATAAGGGGTGGTACCATGGACATCACCGGGATGCCCACTAGGGGATTGCCCCTAGTCCCACTTGATGATGGGATCGCAGGCTCAACTACACTAGATGAAACACTCATTCCTGCCATGGTGGGAGGACGACTAAACAAATAGAAAGGCTCACTAAAAATTTCCCTTACTTGGAAAAGTATACATGCGTTTGACTCAATCAAAGGAGGATTAAAATTTTGTGGAGGATGTTCATCTACCACTTCTACATCGACTAAACCAGTCTCGTCGAACCAAATTTCAAGCCCTTCAAAATCTTCATCAACTATCTCACGTCACTTGATAGGTGGTTGTTCCTCCGTAATGGGTTCAAGTCCTCATAGTCGACGGACCGACACGATAGTTCATCCATAGTGAGTATACTATGTTAAAATCCAAACACAATTCAACCTAAGGCCAACCTATCCTCGGACTCAAAGAGCACACCCTTAATCAAAACTAATATAACAACAAGTAAACCAATGGGTTCATGGCCCTTCCGAAAACCAACCCTATGGGGGAGATGAAGTCCCCACATAATTGGATAGCAAAGGTATGAGGAGCAGTTATAATGATCTACGCTAAATATCCCTAACCGATTCAAGCACCCTTTATTAAGGCGGGAACCCTCTGCGAGAATTGAGACTGTGAACTAATGTTTTCCCCATATATTACAAGCACATCCCACCTGCAATGACCTATATAACCTATATAGCTCCCTAGGAAAGGTCACTAAGGCTACCACCTAACAATCAATTGTTGGGAGAACAGTTGTAGGTTTGAACGCAATTAAGGGCAAGGTAACAAAGCCTGAAGCTTCGAAGGGGTTAACCAATGAAGCCCTCGTATACATAGGAATTGAAGCGGCATCGTAAACACCAAAACAAGAAGAGAGGGGTAATATCCCTACTTTCCTATATGTGATCTCGTGCTTAACTCCTACATTAGAGGAGGCTCCCGACACACCGGTTGCAAGAATGGATTGATCACTCTTTAAGGACTCCTTAGTTTTGTTTTGTGGCCTTGGAGAGTTTACTCTCCAATCCTAATCCAAATCCCTAAACCTATCTAGTGTTGGTTCACTATAAAAAGAAAAATGTCTAACTGATTTTAGATTACACTTTATTTTTATGGTTGTTGCTTAAGTCCAAGGGTAGCGGATGAAACTTTGGGGATGTTTTGACTCTTGACCCAACCAAGCAATGTAATGATGATAATGTGAATTTTTCACTTTGATAAGCTCTAGTTATGGGAGGGAGAGAGAATTTTTCCTTTTTCTTTTCTTTGCAAACTTTAAAAGCACAGCCTCACACACATCAAGCATCCAACAATCACTTCAATTCTAAAACCAAACAATGTTCCTAATGTATTCTCTTCACTAGTGCTTCAAAGGAAATCAAGCATTCAAAAATATTTTTGTCTTTTTTGGTTATTTTCCAATTGTAATGCAACAAATATTCTTGATCTAAGAAAGAAAGCAAATGCAAAAGGAAAACTACCCAGATATAGCAAGCAAGTGGGTTGTAGGAAATTGGAAACAAGGTCAGATCAACCCACTCCAATGTCTCTACAAAGATCCCACTGAAAACTCACCTAGAGGGGAAGATATAGCGATGGGAAATAAGTACATAAGGACAAGCAAGGCAACCAATGACAAACACAACTAGATCTCTTCAAATCTATTGGGTTATTTTCCCAATTTCACTGAAACTCTCAAACAGAAACAAGACATATTCAAGATATGGAAATCAAACCACACAAATGCACTCAAAAACCACGTGAAGGAAAATTATGTGACTAAATAGCTCAAACAAAGACAATATCATATGAGAATAGACCATTGCAACACCCTTTTTATCAGAGGACAAACCTAATCTCAAGGGTTTGGGTTTTTCTCTACCAATTTGCAGTTTTTACATATCCTCGTGGGACAGAGGCCTATCAACCAACAAGGGACCTCGCAAGATGCCTATTGTTCAACCAACGATGATCTATAATTTTTTGTTTTTAAGGATAAAAGGATATGTTCCAGATCTGTATAATATCTCTCAAATATGTTGGATCTGGGATCTGAAGTAACATATGGATGAAAATAAAAACCAAACCACAATAAACAGAGGAAATGATTGGCAAAAAGACTTAAACAAGAGAATAATTCTTCCTCAGTATGATCGCCAGTTATGTTATGGGACAAAATATCACAGGGATCTTGTTGAATGATCAACAAGATCTCCCTAGGATTAGCCTTGTTATCCTTAACACAAGAGGGTTTGGAATCATATGGTTTCTCTAGATCTAGATTCAAAAATTATTTTTACACCAAAGAAGGGAGATCAACATACCTTTAACCTGAAGGTTGTTCCTGCATATCTTGGATGATGTATATCTGAAGTTGCAGCTCCATTTCCTATCACCTACTTCTTGCACACAAGCAACAAAAAATACCAATATTCTTATTTCTTTGGTGTTAGGAATAATCAACTTTACTAGATCTACTTTGATCTATCACTTATAAGATTACATCCAAACCATTTATGAATTAAATACAAATAATCTAGATGAAAACCAGTCATCTATTAATGAATGTAACAGAAATTACATCAAGCATACCTTAGTGATGATGTCATTCTCCCTTGACTCCTTTCTCCTTGCTCATCCCTTAACTTCTTGGTCATGCTAGGAACCTATAACTTTTAGCTGTGATGGATGGAACAAGCACCTCTGCAATTTGACAACATAACAATACTTCTTATTTCTCCTCCTCTTTCCCAAGACTTGCCTTTGTTATATAGTTATTAGGAGGAGGCTCGGGAGAGCTTCTAGATATTCTAGAGACCATTAGAGACTCGAATGATGTGACTTTTGAGGCCCTTTCCATGAATATACAACTCATCCCTCACCTATCACTTCGTAACTCCCCAAATCTAGAAATTTTGTAGATCCTTGCTTGTTGAGCTACTAGTGACCAGCGAGGATCCTCGTATGTTTTCTACCATGTGTCCCACGAGGATCTCCAAAAGGGGTCAAATATTAGGCAAAATGTGCATTATGGATTACATCTTCTTATGGATTCTTCTCTAGCCTATAGGGTGGAAATTAAGGCTATAACACAAGCCCCTTCATTGTTTCAATTTCCATGCATTATTCCCAAATTTCCAAAGTCATTTATCAATAAATTCCATATCATTTTTACCCCGTTACATTAGAAATATTTCTAAGAGAATATGTCGGAAACATGGCATATGTGACTTGATTGGTTCTTTAGGCATGAGTACAAAAATTGTGGATTGAATGTTGGAAAATTGATATAGATATTATGGTTATGAATATGTACCACTCTTTGTTAGGATCCGATCTTAACCCCTGTCCATGGGTCATTAGTTAGTAGGATATGTTTTCTATGTAATAAAGGTCATCATTAGTTAATAAGGCCTAATAAATAAAGAAGAATAAGTCAATGTAAGAAGACCTAATAGAAGCTTTCGCTTCTAGAAAGATCTTCCTCTAGAAGTTTCCTTAGAAGGTAGAATTAGTATAAATAAGAGTAGGAGGCATTGGATATTTTTGTCTTGGAGTTTATTGTAATAGAGCTCTTCTCTGTTGGAGGTTTCCCCCTCGAAGTGGCAACTGAACATTGCTATCTCTAATAAAGGTGCTCTTTCTAGTGTTATTATGGTATTGTTCTAGCTATAATTTGGTTGTTCCATTACTGCTTGCTAAATATTTATGTTCCTCATATTATTATTCATCTGGTATATTGCAAGTGGTATCAGAGCTCTTTCTTACACATAACTTGTGTAGTAAATTTATTTTCAGGGTAGAGACATATTCTGACATCTTTAAGCTAAAGAGATTTGTTGTTCCACGCATAAACCCGCGGTCAGAGACTCATACACGTAGGAAATACAAGTGGTACTTAAGTGCACATTGTCGGCCACCCTTCTAACCCCTGTTGGTACCCCTTCGAGTGGTAGCGCATCAGACAACACATGTATACGGATCAACCTAGATCTCATGAATCCCTTCGTAGATAAACCAATCGGTCGCTTGACTGCTATAGTACCACCGAGAATAGCACTCGGGAAGATACTCTCTAGTACCTCGGTAGTCAGGTACTACGGCTAAGAGCACAGTCTATCCTCCTTAGTTGGTGCCTTGAGATATTGGGCCGAGTACTATTGTTGGACCCCACATATATATCAGAGATCTATATCACAAGGCAAACCCTTGTCTGCAGAAACCTTGAATACCCTAACCCTTGGGACCGAAACATAAACAGAACATACCAGATCTATTGTCGTGTAATTATGTCTCCTACATTATGGTTGCATAATTCCTACACATTTATTCCTATTAAAAATTTGGCCATTTCATCACTGCAGTATTATTCGGCTCGAAGTATAACTCTGCAGGAGTAAAATATAAATAAAATTGATAATAAAAAATATTTTTTTTAAAAGTTTGGGTGTTGTCAACACCCTTATTTGTAACCTAGTGCATTGCATTACTCTCTTCATTCTTATCGAAGAGGTACCCTTCACTTTTAATCATTTTTTATCTCTGTGGTCCCACGCCTTTTTGAGACACCTTTATTTGACACATATCCCATTGGACTCCTCTCTTTGTCTTGATCACCCAGGTGCATCTCACTTTTTGTGGTCCCAATTGTCATCCCTCTACCTCATCTACTACCTAAGCCGCTACCATGCCAACCACTCGATCTCAAACCCAAGAAGAATGGGATACTAAGTTGTCCATGTTAGAATCACAAATGCAATCCATCCCTACTACCATACAAACAACAATCAACGACTCCCTCCCTACAGCAATCCAAGAAACCATCCATGAAGCCATGCAACAATTCTCAAAAGGTAAGCAGGTAGAACCCAATGTAGAGGACCCTCAATGATTTGAAATTTTAACTTGATCTAAAATTCAAGATCTTTTAACCATTATTTGCATGTGAATTTTTAACTGTTAACCATCTTTGTAATGCAAAATTAAAGAACATCCATCAAGCACATGAGCACATAAACATGTAAGCAAACCATCTATGAACAAGAATTGGTAACAGAGTTCACCAAACTTCCTGGCTACGTCTCCGGGTCCACTCCAAAAGTGAGACCGCTCTTTAATTAATCTCAAATCTTAAAAATTACAAAGAAAGGCTTACATAAGAGCTCCCAAAAACCAAATTTCAGATCTGCGATTCTGGGCAGAAACAGACATCATAGGTGGTTGTAAAACATCATTCTGCAACTTTTGACTGTAAACCCGAGTATGCTTGGCTTGCTCAAATGGGCTCTGGAGACACTTTTGTGTTCAACTACTCTGATGAAGGAACAGAGAGCATATTCGGGATATCCTCGAAATTCTGCAACTTTTGAGTATAAAGTCGACCTATTTATGAGTAGGTCGCCTAGGACACCTCCTGGCATGAATTCCAATGCAGCCTCTTCCTGTCAAAATCGTACAGTGTCAAAAAACGTGCCCATTCCTCTTCTGGAGGCACTTTTCTGTTCGGCTACTCTGATGAAGAAACAGAGAGCATATTCGAAATCCTCTCGAAATTCTGCAAATTTTGAGTATAAAGTCGATCTATTTCTGAGTAGGTCGCCTGGAACACCTCCTGGCACGGATTCCAATGTAGCCTCTGCCAACTCCCCCTCCGTCTCGTTTTGCGTGCCCGACTAAATAAGCAGAGCCGCTAACCAGTTCTCCAAATTTAGCGAACCTCCTCCAGATTTGGCGGTAACCGCCAGATTTGGCTGAATCCACCAAACTGTTGGGATTCTAAAAGGTGACACGTGTCATGCTAACGTCAGCATCTGTACCACTAATGTCATCAGTGCGGCCTATTCACTGTTTGACTTTTTATCGCTATTTTCGAAAAACTTTAGAGTCTCATAACTTCTTCATACGAGCTCCATTTGAGAAAGTAAATATATGGTCGGAATCTGGAGAACGAGCCGGACTCAATGGCGTTGGTTTCATCCAATTTTGAGAACTTTGATTTTTGAGCATTTTCTGAGCCTAAGGACCCTTCTGAGACTTCTGGGTCATTCCTAGATCCTCCTTTTCTTCATTTGAGTATTTTTGAGTGGTTTTGGATCCACCTGGATCACTCAACATTCCCATTATGAGCATACTCATTCGTCCCACTCCCCTTGGGGTTCTCCACACTCTTGGAATAAGGTGCCCAAAGTTGACATGCATAAATTTGATGGATCCAACCCAGCAGGGTGGGTCTCTCAAATGGAACAATACTTCTCCCTCCATAATATTTGGGATGATGAGACCAAAATCCATGTAAGGGTTTTGTACCTAGATCAAGAACGATGGCATTGGTGGCAGTGGCATAAGAAATGTATCCAGGAAATCCCACTTGGAACCTGTTCACTAAAGCAGTGTGTGCCCGTTTTGATAGGGAATCACATTTTTTGGGTAGACTCACCAAGTTGCACCAAACTGGATTAGTCAGATATTTCATCACATCATTTGAATAGTTGTTTATCCAGATGGAGGGCTTATCTAATGCATTTTACCTTGAATGTTTTATTAGTGGCTTAAAGGAATCCATCTGGGTTCATGTGAGCATGCATCATTGTTGTAGGAAAATCTGCCTGCGGACAAGTAGATCGACCTCTAAGGCTTGACCTTAACCCTAGACAGAAAAGTGCTTATCATGGACACTGAATTTCTTTCGAATCTATCTAAGCCTAATGCATGAGAAGGGAGAGTAAC
>ML788012.1:26711-36965 GCA_009831015.1 Picea engelmannii
ATTAATTAGTGAAACCTGCTACATTCTTTTATCTATATCTATAAATAAATTAAAATTCAATTTTAATAGTTATATTCATAAATATATTAAAATATCTTTCACATTTTTATTATCTAAAGATAATGATCGATAATTATGATAATGGTTAACATTCACTTCAAAAGCTTTAAAAAAATCATTTATAAATTTAATGTGGTTTTATTAAGGGTATTATGAGAGAAAGTGCTTTTCATTTTCAATCCCTTCAATATCACAAAGATGACACTTTTTAGAAATACCTTGTTTCATTATGAAGCTGGTGACAATTTGTTCTTATTTTAGTAATGTTGATGTTCTTCTTTACACAAGTAAAAATAAAAAAATACTTTTGATATTTTAAATTATTAGAGTTGATCACCTCATTATAATATCTTCATTTTTTTCCTCTTCTGTTTTTTTATTTTACAAAGTTAACTTTTCTTTGAGGTACAATATCTAAAATTTGAAACTATTTTTAAAACCTTTTCTTCTTTCTTTTAATTTTTTTTAATACATTATACATTTAAAAACTGTAACTATTCTCGAAAATTCTAAATTGTTTTTAACTCCTATCCATAATTTTTATATGTAATCAAATCTGATTACATGTCCATAAACCAAATATATAATAAATTATAACCTCTTTTTGTCTAAAATTTACATAAGTTTTTTTGCAAAAGAGTATTCTAATTGTTGATCTCAATTTTTTCAAAAATTTCCTGTTGTCGATTGAAACTTGTGCGTCGTAAAATCCGCCTTCATCCAAGTCCGTTCCTTTGATAGGCAATCATCATCCCGATTAAAATATCTACAGATGTGTTGCGCTTTTATTTGTTAAAAATGCTTGTGCATCTCTATAACATTTGTCATCCAGGGCTGCAAAGATATCACTTGTAGATTATTTTCATTAATATACCAATCAATAATAACCTTAGAATCCCCCAACAATAATAATCTTGGTACTTGTTTAAGATATGAAAAATATAAAATTAACCAAAGTGCCATAAATTCCCCTTTAGAATTTGTTCTTTTTCCACAATTCATTTTTATTTTAAAGGTACCCATTATTGGGCATTTCAAAATGGCTCCAGCCCCACATTTAAGCCTCTTTTCTGTGGCACCCCATCAAAAAAGCCAACTGCCCCAACCCAATCAATAGTTGCTGGCCTATTCATCCTTTTTTGTAAAATATCAGGTGTAAGTTTTTGTTCCCCCAATTCCTATAAGATAAAATTACATACTCTGATATGTTTTTTTTTGGTCCTTCGAATATCAGCGGGTTCTTGTGCTACCAAACCTCCCAACTAATAAGACATGGGATTTCATTCCAGTTTTCCTTCCTCTTTGTCCAATTAAGGAGATTGTTTTCAAAGATACCTCCTTGCCAATTGTTGACCAATTTTAGTTCCTTAGTGATGGTTTTCTAGATGATTTTTATAAAACTGCAATCCCTAAATAAATGTAACACAGTCTCTTCACTTTCCTTACAAAGCACATAGATACTAGGTCCCTGAAAACCCCTTTTTATCAAATTATCCCAAGTGAGAATTTTATGTTCCCACAACAACCAAACAAACAATTTTACCTTCAATGGAATTTGCCACTTCCAGATCTCAAAATACCAGAATTTCAACTCTACCCCCATATCCTCCATCACTTGCACTTCATATGCTAGTTTAGCATTGACTTGTCCTTGTTTGGTATCCCAAGACCAAATTAAACTGTCTTTCTCATCATTTAATTTTATTCCAGGATTTACCAACCCTTTAGTATAATTTTTCCATTCATGTTTTTGTACTCCCTCCAAGTCTAAAATTTCAGTATTTTTCCAATTTGTTAAAATACTACCTTCTTGTACATTTGAACCTACATGAGCGAGGCAAGTCACCCCTTGTTCTTTTAACAATAATATAAGGTTCTTTGATAATTTATAGAAATGGTGAGACCCTATCATAGGATCGTCACCTATTCTGATGTCTCTCCCACTCTCAGGCTTCCAAACCAACCAATTGGAAATTATGTTTACCAAAGAGGTTAGGGCTCTCTAGAAATTTGAGGTTCCATTCCAATTTCTTCTTCCCTGTCTGAACCACTTTTCTACAGTTTTCCTTTTAAGGTATTTTTTCAATATCACCTCATGCCAAAGTCCAGGCATCATGAGGCATTTACATAAAAAAAAATCCGCCAATGCTTGACCAAACATAAATATATTTTTCATTCTCCATCCACCAACCTTTTTAGGTTTTTCTATCTTTTTCCAGTTTGATAGATGAATACCTTCCTTTTCTTTTTTACCAGACCATAAAAAACTGAACATTCTCCTTCTAATACTATATAGTACACTCTTGGAAATTTTTTCCAGTGAAAGTCAATACACATATATGATTTCAAGTACTTCTTTTACAAGTATCATTCTTCTTGCCAAGGTAAGCCACCTATGGTTCCATCTCAATATTATCTTTTCAAATTTTTTCTCTAGCCATGATCAATTCCCTCTTGTATAACTGTTTGGTTTGATATAAAACCCAAGATACTTAAAACCCGTGTATAAAGGTTTAACATCAAAGGGAAGCAGTCCCTTCAACACATTCATCTCTACATCCTCCCAACAACTTCTAAGAAACTAGACTTTTGAGAGTTGAATTCCATCCCTGAAGCCTTACAAAAAAGATCCAATATCTCCTTGTATTTTTTCCATACATTCATGTTTCCAATCCCCAAAAATATTACATCATCTACAAACATTAGGTGTGTAATATTAAATCCTCTCGCCACAGTAACACCCTCATTTTTCTTATCCAAAACCCTTTCCTGTATGATTCTTCTCAGCCCTTCAATTGCAAGAAAAAAGGGTAGTGGAGATAAAGGGAAGCCTTGCCTTATACCTCTTGAAGATTTAAAAAAACATGTAGGTTTTCCATTAATCATTATTGCATAATTTTGTGATGTTACACATCCCATGATCCAATCAGTTTCTTCGAGGATTATACTAATATGAAGTAGAACAAGTCTAAGAAAACCCCAATCCACAGTATCTTATGCTTTGGCTAAATCTAATTTTAGAACCAGTGCTTTTTGGTTCTTCAACTTTATGTTATGTAATAATTCATGTACCACTCCAATTGCATCCGTTATTTGTCTACCATCTAAAAATCCAAATTGTTATTTTGATAAACCAGTGGACAGGGATGATTTTATTCTGGTAGCAATTATTTTTGAAATAATCTTGTATACCATATTGCATAAAGATATAGGCCTAAAACCTCCAAAAGATTCAGGTTTGTTGCTTTTTGGGATTAAAGAAATAAAGGTAGCATTCATTTCTCCCGACACTTTCCCTAACCTTTTTGACTCTTCTACAACCTCCAAAATTTCAGACCCCACAATATCAAAAAATGCCAAAAAGAACTCAACAACCCAGCCATCTGGCCCAGGACTCTTTTAGCACTTAAATCCTTTTAATGTTTTTAACACTTCAGCTAGGGAAACTAGATCATCTATCCTACTACCCTCTTCCTTAGAGAACATCCTCAGATAATTCCTTAAAACTGCAAGTTGATCTGTAATAACCAAGTTTCCCTATGCTTTAAACAAATTTTGAAAGTATGCACCAACTTCCTTTTGTAGATCTGAACTGTTTGTAATAGTTGTTCCATCTCCCTTTTTGATATCCCAAATGGCGTTTAATTTTTTTATTGAGTTTGCATAAGCATGAAAAAATTTGGTATTCTTGTCTCCAGCTGCCAGCCAGTTTACCCTATTTTTCTGTCTCCAAGACTCCTCCTCTTGTTTTAAAAGTGTCATTTTCCTCTATTCTTTAGCCAACACCAACATCTTAACATTTTCCTCCACAAAACCTCCAGGAAAATATGTATACAACTTATCCAAATCTGATTCCAACTAAACCAATTATTTTTTATCTTCATCCTTCTTCTTTCTTTCCCATTCTATAACTATGCTCTTAAGTCTTTTTAATTTTTTTACCAACGATTCCATACGTGTCAAAACCTTTGTCCCCAGCAAATCCACCCAATTGGTTCTAACCATACTAACAAAATCTTGATCCTCCAGTGAAACAACATTAAATTTAAATGGGTAGAGGGCTATATCACTCCCAAAGTCTAGCTGTAACATTATTGGCATCTGATCCAAGATCTTGTCATTTCAAATCCAGGATCTGTATTTGACTCTTGAAGAGAAAAGCTTCTTAGATATCAGAAATCGATCCAACCTTTTTGCAATGTAATCTTGACCTTTCCTTCCATTCCTCCAAGTCGGAAGAATTTTTATTGGCTCAACATCTACTAAACCTTAATTTTGAACCAAATGACTGAATAAAAGTTGTAAAGGATCCACCCTAGCCTCATCCCCCCCAAAATTTCCTACTAGAAGTAGTGAAGTTAAGGTCACCCCCTAGGATTAAATTTTCCTTGTCAAAGATCCCATTCCTTTTTAAATTCTCCTAGAATACCACTTTGTCATCATAAGGTCCATAACAGTTGATTAACCTCACCTTTAAATTTGTGTCTTTAACTACTCCTTCCAGAAAAATCCCTCCCTGTGTCAAGAATGCATCAAAATTAGCCTTACAAGGGTTCCAAGCTGAAATCAATCCCCCCGAGAGACCAATAGAATCAACTCCACAAAAATACCAATTAGGGAGAAGTTTGGCAAATAATTCCCTTGCTTTTTCCACACCTACCATTGTTTCATGTATGAAAAGTACATCTAGTTTGTTTTTATCTAAAAACCTAGAGAGGGACAATGAATTTAAGGATCCCCCCACTCCTCTCACATTCAGGGAAGCCAAGATCATATTTTCACCTTCGCTAGTGCTTTCTGAGATATAAACACCCTAGGCCTAGTTATAGCCTCATGAAGAGGTATAACTAAGAGTTCCTTTTCTTTTCCCAATTTCCTTACACTCCTAGTTTTAATATGAGGAAAATTTGTTTCCAACCCTCCCAAAACTGCCCCTTTAATCAATGCATTCCTGCATTCCATACCACCAGACCCTTGACCCCTTCTCCCCTCCACCTTCCCAGCTTTTTGGTTATCTAGTAACACCCCACCAACAAATATTGTTATTTGCGTTCGTGTTGAAACCTCCCTATATGTAGGTAACAAATTACAAAGGGTTTCCTCCACCTCCGACAGTCCACTTGTCAATTGTAATCCCTTAGAAGTCCCCGCAACCCAACTGTCAATCCCTCCTAGGATGGTCTAAGATGAAAGAAGGTCTCCCTTCCCTTCTAGACCTATTCCACAAGAGTTTCCCACAACCATTGTAGATTTCCCTATCAACCCCAAACCACTACTATTTTCCATTGTCAAAATTGGTTCTAAAACTTCAACCAAATTAGAGAGCTTATTATAAAACAACAAGTGGGATTCCCCAACTAAATGATCCCCACATGATTCCCCTATTGACCCCCCTATTCTCGATTTCTCAACCATATGAACAACCTTATCATCACTATCAAACTCATCTTTGCATGTCCCCAAATCCATTATGTCAAAACATTTTAATAGGGTCATTGCTACAAAATCATCACCCTTCCCTTCCATACCCAAACCACCATCAATTCCTTCACCTCCAACAGATTTAGTTCCTTCAGCCATTAATGGATTCTGATCAATCCACAACTTTTCAAAATCCGCCTCAGGAATATCCCTATCAAGGTTTCCAAGCGAACCCCATTTACACAATAGCACAAATGTGTATTCAGATTTATCAATCCTACCGGTCACATCACAAGTGGTCCCCTAGGCCCATTTGTTAATCCCTTTTACAGTGGTCACGGGTGTTAGGTAGCCTCCCTTCCATTCCTAACCCTGCATAGTGGGGTTTCCCTCAGTCTCAATATACATTATACCTTCACCCAGAAGATGAATCAGTTTGCAAGACTTCTTTTGTGAGGCCCCACCTACAACAACCTTACCGGAATCACTAGGTCATCCGCCACCACATGATTGCATTGGACAATCATGTTTATATTGTCTTTCGGATTCCCTCCCTTAGTCTTTCACTACCCCTGAGTTCGCAATTAAGGTCGTCTCTCCCAGACCCACACTAGGCAACAAACAAACATCCCTTATGGCCCCAGATGGGAAACCCGCACCCTCCAAACACTCTCCCAGATCATATCCAATATGAAAGATCTTTCCCTTAATACAAATATTAACTCCCATCCCTCCCTTCGAAGGTGCTTCCTCACTTTGAGGATCTAATGCTAAAACCAACTTCTCTTGTAATAATAATGAATTCAGGGAAGGTAAATGTTCAGGAAGGTTTGAATTTATCTTACCACATTTTCCTTTGGTATGCATCACTTGAGTATTAGTCCATTTGTGACATTATTGCATCTCAACATTATTTTCCTTGACTATTCTTCTCGATTATCCAGTCGTGAAAAATTTCTTTTGAATTGGTTATTCCCCACATTGATAACACAGGTGTCCAGTCTTTTTACAGCCCAAGCAATGAAAAGGCCCTCCAACATAATCCAATCTCTATTGGATCTTTTTTCCCTACCAATTAATTTCAATCTCTTCTGGTAGGCCTGCGAATATGTCCACTTCAACCATCAGCTTCCCCATCCGGTGATCAAAACCCCCAAACTATTTTATGTCCACCTGTAGAAATTTCCCAATTGCATTCCCAATAAGCTTGGATACATCTAAGCTCCACAAAGCCAGGGGGAATCCTGGTAAGAGAACCCACATATGACGATATATGATTATTTATTTTTTCTGGATTGAAGCCCACATGCCATCGATTCAACATCGAGCTTCTGTTTTTTACCAGCCAGATCTTTTGGAGCACCCTATCCAAATATTCCAAATTACTGAAAATGAAACATAACCATCCATTTATTAAAATGAAATTTTCTGGTACATATCCAAGAAATGACCCCAGATTGTCTTCAACCCAGACATGTATTTTCTTTTCCCCCATGGCACGATAAATGAATTTTCTCACCAACCCACATAGTGCCAGAATTCTCACAGCATCCATCGCAATATCTTTTCCTAGAGTTAATGACATCTTCAAGGTTCGCGGTTTCCACACCCTGAATGTTGTGGATATCTTATTTCTCTCTCATCTATTGTATCCATAAGACCGGTCCACACTAGAGTTTACCTCTGCACTTGATGGCGTCACGTATCCACTTCCCCTTTCTGTATGCACTATGTACCCACCACCCCTGTTAACTGTCTGTGATAATACATAGTTCCCACTACCTGAAATCCCAACAGCAGACCGACCCCTGTCTAGACAAGTTTAGGGTCGTATATTCACCAAGTCGGCCCTATTTTGTCTGTAGACTTCTTCAAAATATTTTACCTCCCATACTATGTTCACCACTGCTCCCCTCACAACCTCTCCTCTTCTTACCCCCGTCGCTTCATTAGGATGCCCAAAATACCCTCTACAACACTGAGCATCATGGTCTCTCGATACCTCCTCAACCGAACTAGGGAAGGTGAGTTTTCCCTTACCAAGAGTATAATCCGATCTAACCCCGTATGCGTAGAATGAAGAAAAGTGTGAATCATTCGCCTTACTAACCTTGATCTTTCCCCCATAGTCCACTTCCCAAGAGAACATGTCATTTATTGTATCAAATGTGTTATTCCTCGTCGGACTAGTTGAACTGTCGCCAAGTGTCCCCACTAATGTACTATCGGACCACTCGACCTCCTATACTACTATCTCCTCCCCTGACAGCCTTAAATTTTGTTTATATCTTGTTAACTCTACCTTGTACTCATCATCATTCTTATACAACCCTTTATGGTTCCACCAGAGCTCCTCCGAAGAGTCCAAAATCTATAACCCAACTTCGGACGTCATTCCATCCAATCAGAAGTCAACACCTCCTTCTCCCCTTCGATCCTTTACTCTCCTAGACTCGGATACCCATGATCTTGATCCAGACCTCCAGTTTCCTTCCCCCATGGGGTCTGAGTAACCTATCCTATCCCAAACCCTAACCGAAACCTAACCAGACCATCCCTTATCTTAATTTGGATATACTCATAATCTATATAATTCATTTTACATTAACCTCAATTATTAAAACTTATATATAAATCATTTTACTAACATCAACTATTAAAAGATATAATTCATATAGAGCTAATGAATATACCACTTATATTCAATTCATAATGAAAGTTCTATTATAAACTCTTTGTTGATAAAAAGTATCAAAAAAATGTATACACAATTTTACATCAAAAGTCCAATTTCTTACTAACGACTAGTTCAACCTGTTAGCGCCGTCGTTTTTCCTTTCAATTAGAGTCAGTTTTAGTCGATTTATGGCCCAGGTGTCAAAGCATGTGAGATAAGGTAAGTAACAACAAAGGAGTCAAAGTCAGTAGGTGGTCAGTTGGCCCTTGGAGTCGAGTCAAAGTCCAAACATGTGTAAGTAAGTATGAGTATGTTCTGAAAGAGTCAGGTCCTTTTAAAAAGAGAGTTTCTACGTGCCCCAGGTCTAGGAAATTTGTTAATAAAATTTGCATCGGCAAGTGCAGTAACCATTATAGGCTCATTATGAAGGCTAGAAGAATGAAAAATCACAGCTTTTGTATCATGTATTCTCCATAGCCCTTATCAATTGTATCTTATACACGTAGATGTGTTATGAAAAATATGCAATCTGTTCCAAGACATCCAGTTGCCATGAATTCAGTGCCCCTTGACACATTTCCTCCTCTCGCCTAAACTATTGTAAATTATGGATGATATGCACACATTCTATTCGCGAATTGGGTTTATACATTCTTTGTGATCTTTTCCCACAAGCCTAGGTTGATCAAATTCTCCACCTTGGTACCTTATCCATATTCACCGTGCCCAAGACAAATACGGTTTCACCATGGAAATATCCCAAAATGTAAGAAAGGGTGTGCGAAGTGGCAGGAGCGTCAGGCTCGAGCCTCAAAGCATCTGGGATTCATTCTCACTCACAGCAGGCACCCCCAAGGATCCAAAGGGAGTTTCACCTTTGCCTGGGAAAACGAGGATATCATACTGCTCAGAGCTTGGAATGGAAAAAGTTGTGCAGGAAGTAAAGACATTAGAATCCCTGTCTCCCCAACAACAGATACCCTAGAGAAGAGGTAGGCCAAGGAAGAAAAAGGAAGTCGGGGAAATCCAAGTCCCAAACAAGCTGTGTGGAAAATCAACAACTGAAGAATTACTTATGCATGCTATTCGACTGAAGCTTGTTGAAGGTACAAGCGAGGGAAGTGGGAGAAAAAAATGGAGGACATATTCCACAGGAACTAATGTTCAAGTGCCATCTCTGCAGCTCAAGAAGGTGCAACTCATTGTCGCCAAACTTTACCAGGAAAACAGGGAACTGAGACAATAGTTAGCAGCGAAGACTCTTGAAATGCCAACATCGCATGGCCACGAAGGAAACATGGCGTGGCTCAAAATACAACTTAGATAGGAACATGATGCAACTGTATAGCTGTGCGAAACACAGAGGTTGTCAAAAGAAAGGAATGTGAAGCATTTCAGGGAATGTGAAACGACCGAAGATAAATTCTACGCCATTGTTGCCAGTGCGCAGAAGAAGCATGATTAACTGGGTTCATTCTCGTATCATCAAGTAGAGAAAAATTCTTGACAATTTTGAAGGAGGCATATCCCTAAAACCATTTTTTCATTTTGGTAATGGCCACGACAGTTAGCAGCTACTCGCCGCACATGCACCCCAATGAATCAACGCACAACATAAATCAAGGTCATTACGGTAGATGGCAGAAGCTTGTCAGAATAATTGATCATTCAGATACCTCGATGAAGGAAGGCTTTGACACATCACTCTCCCCATGATGAGACCTCGTTGGTAACCGAATTCCCATGGTAGAATACAAGCTGCAAGATACCAGATATATAAAATATGCAGAACATAAATAAAATGCTAGAAATGGTAGAATAACAGTAAAATATCCAGCATCATCTCTACAATAACATAGAAATGATATAAGAATAGAAATAGAAATAACACTTTGATTTAGAAAGCAATGTTCACAGGACTCTTCGAGGGGGAAACCTCCAATCGAGTAGCGTTCTGTTACAATAATCTCCAAGCTAGGGTTTTCATACCCTCGACCCTTATTTATACAAAATGTCTATCAAGAGAAGCATCTAGAGGAAGATCCTTCTAGAAGTGGAAGCTTCTATTAGGTCTTATTACATCCACCTTATTCTAT
>ML788012.1:65421-84935 GCA_009831015.1 Picea engelmannii
TTATGTGGTGTGGTTGGTAGGCTCTCGGTTTATCATGTTGACAAAGGTGTCGAGAGCCCCACCTCCTATTATAATCTATTTGAAGGATAGAGCTTCTATCTTGGTTAGATATGTTCACTGTTTTGTTAGCTTCATAGATTATGCTGCGTCCTTCTTGTCAAACAGCGAGCTGTTTTCTTTCCTCGTTACCTCTCTATCTTGAAGCATATTGTCTCTCGAATATGGTTGGGTCATACATTTGATCGTCCTTTCTTGCAAGGCTTCCAAGATCTATATTGTAAATGGATTTATACTCTTTATAAATTTGAGGTAATTTTTTTCATGGAAAAAAAAGAACTCGCTCAATTAATGCATGTGAATTGAAGTAAATGTGTACAACCAAATATTTTTCATGTCGTAAATAAGTTATGGACAAATTCAACCATATAATTTTTTTCCCAAAATTATTAAAAAAACTGTATAATTTGTCTCTTGGAATTTTTTATCCTAAAAGTAAATGTGTTGGCTTCATGGAATAGGATTAACGTGATAAAATTCAAATTTAACCAGTTGTACATTCTGACGACTGGTAGATTTGAGTTGAAAAAGTGAAGGACAGAGAGAGAACATGTTAATTGACATTTTAATTTTTTTTCTTCTAAAATTATCAATAACTTAATATAATAGGTAGTATCAAATGATGTTACCAATAACATGGAGTACCAAAATGTCTCATAACACCTTAAATACCAATAACACGGAATACAAAAATGTTTTTTGTTTTTTTTCTAAGGAAAAAAGTGTAATTTTATATCATTAGTTGTGATATTTGTGCATCTTTGAGAACCATTAATCAAGTTTATCACATTTTTTGAGTCTCCATAAACTTTTATCACTTTAAAATTATGTTCAAGTGCAAAGGCCATGAGAAGTTTGAGGCTCATTAGTTCTTCATAATTGTTTGTTCCTGCTCCCAAGCCAGAAATCAAAGTGTAGTAGTGTGAGTCTGAGAAGTGTAAAATCCCTCTTCCTCCACATATATAATTTTGGGAGGCTCCATCAAAAAAACCCCAAGGTTTTGTTTATCAATGGTGGCTTCTCTTATATATGGTCTTGACTCTCCCTTCAGTTGGCAAGTATGAAGAGAGGATGGCCAAGATTTTGAGTGTGGTTTTTTCAGGTTCTAGAAAGACCTCTTTAAAAATGACTTCATTCCTAGCAAGCCAAACACCCCATATGATCAGTAGGGGAAACAGTCTGTAGGATTTAAAACCTTTGTTCTCCCACTAGTTCCTCCAGGCTTGTTCCAAAGAGTGGTCAATCCATCGAAAGTGTTGTTTCATAATTATGGACACTTTTTTCTACACCTCCTTTATATAATGGAAGTCTATGAAGGGGTGTTGTGTCATTTTTTCTTCTGTTTTACACAGAGGACATCTACCTAGGCCAACAAATTTTCTTTTTTGGAGTATGTACCAAGTTGGAAGCTTGTTAGTTAACACACTCCACATAAATAGTTTCGATTTTCCTGGACAATTTATTCTCCAGAGTTTTGTCCACCAGCAGACCGGTTCTGCTTGGACTTGTTCTCGGATTAAGAAGTCATACGCTTCCTTTGTAGTGTAGAGACCTGAGGCAGTTCATTCCCAAACAAGTTTGTCCTCTTGGTCCCTTAATCTTACCCATGTTTCTTTTAGGATTGTAATGTATCTTTCCATCTCTGATGTATCTGCATCATTTAGTTCAAGACCAATAGCCAATTTCCATCCTTGAGTCCAAAAGTTTGTGGCATTCGGATCTGCAAGTGTGTCTAAAGTGTCAAAGACTTTGATTCTCAAAAGAAGAGTAACTTGATCTAAAAGAAGGTGTTTTCCTTCACTACCCATTCAGGGGTCTGCACACAACCTTACCCGGTGACCATTTCCTATTTTCCAAGCCAGTCCTTCCCTAATAAATGAGAAGGATTTGATAATATCCTTTCAGATGACCGATACTCCTTTCAAATATTTTTTAGCCTGTCTGATCCACGACTCCACAGAATCAAGTTCAATGTATTTTATTATAACTACTTTTGTCTAGAGACTGTTTGTGGTTATCAGTTGCCAACCCCCTTTTGCAGCCAATGCTTTTGAGAAAACATGAATTGTTTTTAGTCCCCATCCTCCTAGGGCCTTCGTGGCAATGATTCTTTTCCAACGAACCCAAGGTGTCACATGAGAATATTTTTTCCCACTCCATAGAAATATTAAAGTGAGTTTCTGAGCTACCTCTAGTGTTCCTTTAGGAATCCAAGAGAGTGACATCCAAAAACCTAGAATAGCTTCCAAGACCGATTTAACTAAGACTAGTCTACCTTCCCTGGAAATTCATCTGTGACTCCAAGATAAGAGTCTTTTTTTCCAGTTTTTTTAGAAGCCAAATCCAATCCTCTTTATTGTAGTCATTTGGTTTTAAAAAAAAATAGATACTTCATCCCTTCTTCTAAAGTCTTTTCTGAAAAGGGAAAAAGTTGTCTAAAAAGTCCCTTTTATCCATCTGAAAGTAAAAAAGTAGTGAGGGTGGATTTCTCTTCGTTTATGAGAATTCCTGTAGCTTTGGAGAAGAGACTTATGATGTTTTTTAGGGTCCCAACCTTTGATATGGATCTCTAGGTGAAGATAAGTATATCTTCCAAAAAAAGAAGATGTGTAACTTGAAGGAATGAAGTGAGTTTAATTCCGAGAAAGGATCTTGTTTGTTGTTCAATTGCAAGTGCCCTGCTTAGGCCTTCAGCTACTAGGAGAAAAAGTAAAGGGGAGAGTGGGAAGCCATGTCTTAAGCCCCTTTCATATCTAAAAAAATGTGAGGTCAAACCATTTATGGGCACTGAGAAGGAGACAGTAGTAATGCAACACATAATCCATCTGATGAAGGGGACTGCAAAGCCTAAATGTGTTGAGAGGAGACGTAGATAGAGCCAACTTACTCTGTCGTAGGATTTGGAGAGATCGATTTCCACGACAACACTTTTTAATTTTCTAGACTTAATATTTTGTAATGCTTCTTGTGACACCCCTATCGCTTCATGGATCTGTCTTCCTTCTAGAAAACTAAATTGTTTGCCCAAAATTTTGTCATAGAGGATTCTTTTTAATCTTCTTGATAAGACTTTGGACACGATCTTGTAAATACAATTACATAGTGAAATTGGTCTTAAATCATCCAAAGAATAAGAGTTGTCTTTTTTGGGGATTAATGCTATAAAAGTGGAGTTTAGGCTTAGTGGCATTTGACCTATTAGCATGATCTCTTCAACTAACCATAGAATATCTTGTCCAAGGAGATCAAAGAAGCAAAGGAAAAATTCAATGGTCCATCGATTTGGTCCTGGTCTTTTTTCCTTTTGAAATCTTCTCATCACTCCTTTTAAATCCTCTAAGGTCACGTCCTCCATTAGCATTTTGTTATCCTCTTCATTTGTGAAACAAGGGAAGTATTGTGTCATTCAGATCATTTCTTCTATTGTAGCCTTGTTTTCTGCTTTGTAGAGTTCTTGGAAGTACTTTTTCCCTATTCTTGGCATTCCTTCAATATGTTCCTAGGTTCCATCTTGGTCCTTAAGATGCCAAATGGTGTTAGAACACTTTCTACCTTTTGCATAAGCTTGAAAGTTTTTTTTTGTTCTCATCTCCACTTTTCATCTAGATGGCTCTACTTTTTAATCTCCACATCTCTTCCTTTTCCTTGATTAATCTGTTTCTCCATTCTTCCATTCTGAGAATATTTGTCTTGGATTCTAACGATGAAAATCCACTCCCTTCTTCCTTCAACAAGAGATTTAGTTGGTTATCCATATTTTTGAGTTCCAATTCCTCCGAAAGTTATTTTTGATAAGCCCAAATCTTTGTTTTTCCTTTGATTCTTTGGAGGTTTTTAACAAAGTGAGAAGCAGCCGAGAAATTGCTTTCTTGTGAAAGGAGGGATCAGTTTTCTCTTACCAATTTATTGAATGAGTCGTCAGTTAACCAAGTCATGTTGAATTTGAAAGGGCTTGGTGGCTTGTTCATCCCTTTTCTTATTTCTAGAAAAATCAGACAGTGGTATGAGATGCCTCCATAACCGATCCATTGCTTCAATTGTAGAGGATTTTCCAGTAGAGTGTCCTTTATCAGGAAACCATCCAACCTTTTGGCTACACTGGCATCCCCTACTCTGTTATTTCTCCAAGTTATTTTGAGTTGTATAGTCTCGGTTAGCACTGAGAGTCACCCTCAGATTGTGGGAGGATAAGCACAATACCCATCAAAGTGTTTTTTGGATTTTTTATTTATATGAGTGGAGGTCAAAATGGAGAAAACTCAATACAAGAATGATTTGAACACAGAACTGGACAAGAAATGCACAGGGAAGTGAGGGCCACATTAACTTCAGTCATTGAATTGAGTTTAAGTGTGAGCAGAGGGAAGACTTAGTGAGAGGGGCCAACAAGATTGCTATGGGCGTTGGGATTTCAAGCAGCTTGGTGAAGAAAAAATCAGGCTCAATAACACACTTGAAATCAAGCTTCAGACATAGAAATATTTCGCAGGAACATAATCACAATAGCATAATGATCAAACCTACATCACAATGCAACTACAACAACTCGACTAGATCCTCCATTCCTAAGTCATTCAGTGTGAGGAGAAATAAGATAACAAGGGAGCTGACTAAAATTGGTCACGATACCATTGTAATCAAACCTACATTACAATAGCATCACAAACCTCGACTGGATCCTCCATGCCAGAGTGTTTTAGCACAATTTTTTACAGAGAGATGAAAAGAGGCTTACTTCTATTAAGCTGAAAGTCTCAAATTTGATACATAACCAGAGAACAACTTTAGTATCCAAACATTACAAAATAGGGAGCTCTGCTCAACCAGTTGACCCATTACAAAATATCAAAACTACCTATTTATACTAGGAACTGTCTACAACCACTAGGGGCGCGATCGGGCCACTGCATTCAAGGATTTCCGTCGGCCTCCTCTTCTGTCAGACTTTGCATGTATCCTTCTGTCAGACGTGAGCTTGTATCAGCATGGGCTTGCAGGGAAATCTGTTTGTAGGGGAAATTCGCGCTAACAATCTGCCTCCATGACCAGTCCTTCCACTCTTTCCATTAATGGCGTGAGACAAGGTTTCAACCACCACCCCGCCTTCATTAACTGATTATTTCATTGTGAACGAGGCAAGGATTAATGCCCCAAGAAAACTCCCCAATAATTGCTACACACCACTGGCAGCTCTTCGACTTCACCTGACGCCTTGAAACCATGATGGTCTCACTCTATAACGAACACAGGCTCCCTCGGCCTTTGGTACAGGTCTCCTAAAATCAACACCATTTCCTTCGCGTTCCCAAATCTTCTGGTGCTAGCTTCTTCTACATGCAACCTCGGGCCATGACCTGGCTCTTATCTCTAAAGAATCAGATTTACAAAAATACCTTACTCAGAGAAACGATCGGAGTGATTTTTCTTTTGACGTCTGTGATTTCTTCCTCGAATTTCTATCTTGGTCAGATCTATGCATTAGATGCCAGCCTTTCCTCTTAGACCCTCTTTCCACATGACCATGGGTTGTGACCAGGCGAATATCCTCAAAGGTGCTTCGGGATTTCGCCTTTCATGGATTTTCTGCCTTGCTCCTCACAAAACCTCTAATTCATGAAACTGTGAATCTGTTGATTTGTCACGATGTGTCCTTCTCAATCAGAAAAATCATGCTCACTTTAGGACCTAGGAGAGTTCGAGAATTCGGAGAAAGTCGAAGGGAGAAGCAACCATAATCCTGAAACCCAAAATTCAAAATAGATTGTGTCCATTTGCTAAGTAAGGACACGCGACATTTGATATTCAACTTTGGACTTATGTCTGACATTAAACTTCGCACAAATTTATAATCCCGATCACTTGAGGGCCACTATTCTGAACTTTGAATGGAATCTTCGTCATTGAAAACTGAACTTGCCTGCTTGCTAGTCATTTCGGCCCAAAATTGAATTCCTTTGAATGATGCACTTTGTGGTCATGGATGCGACCTATGTAAATAAATACTTGGATGATTGGCTGAGGGCTCGAGAAAATAGAAGAATCAATGATAGAGGTAAAGGAGATGGGTGTTCAATCTTAGGAAAACCAGAGAGCTTCGGGCCAAGACTTTTTTCAAGTAGGTCAACAAGGGAAAACAGGTCACTTAAACAAAAGGGCCAAACAAAATGACTTTGTCGATTGAAGGGAAACTTAAAGACATGGCCTGCAAAAGAGAGAGATAGAGAGGGAAAGGATATACTCAGGTATTACTGATACACACTTACGACCCTTGACAAACTTATGTGATAACATTTTGGCTCCCCAGGGGATGGTATACTTCCTGTGAGCTGCCAAGAACTTGTAGTTTCAGTGCCTTAGCTTTGGGTTATGGAGTCTCTTATTCAAATAAAAACAAAAATAAAATAGGAGTGGTATTTACAATGGTGGAATGTTGGTCACGGCTCAAAAAAAAAAACTTCTTCATAAAGTGCCCATTGACAGGGCCACAAAAAACTTCAGAATCCTCTAGGCTCTAAAATTTGTAAGTCTTGTTTGGGAATACCTCGGAAATCCTAAAGGGACTGGTCCATAGGGATTCAAATTTACCATTCTGGCCTTTGTCTTGTTTGGGGGCATCCCACTTGAGCACCAGATCTGCCAGATGGAAAACCTCCTTGTTTTTTTTCTTGTCAAAGGCTCACTTTATCTTATGTTGTTGGTAATGTGCCTTATCAAGCAACTTCTCCCTAGTCTATTGTACTTCTACCAGCTATAGTATCCTCCTAACCATGCCATCAATTTCTCCTTGGTGGTCCTGGAGGAACTTCTCCATGAGAAAATCTAGCTGAGCAGGAAAAACAGCTTCAACGCCATACACCAACTGAAAAGGGGAAATGCCCAATGACCTTTTGGTTTTAACTTTGTCAACCCACAATGAAAACTTTAGCTTTGAATCTCGTGCTTTCTTGTTGTCTTCTAACATTATTTTGATGATCCTTATGAGCCTCTTGTTAGAATACTCTGCTAGACCATTTCCTTGGGGGTAGTAGGGAGTAGAATGGATTAGTGTGATCCCATACTGCTTATAGAAATTAATTAATGGGTCAGCTCTGAAAGAGGAATCATTATCTGTAACAATCATGTTCAGACATCCAAATATGGATAAGATGTTTTCAAGGAAACTCATGATCACCTTGTGGGAGGTGCTCCTTGTGGGGATGGATTCTATCCATTTTGTAAAATAATAAGTGACAGTTAAAATCCACCTGTGCTGGCCACTTGAGGCTAGGTGGATTTCTCCAATGAAGTCAAGACCCCACTACTGAAACAATCTAGAAACCATCACAGGTTTCAAAGGAAAATATTTGAGTTGTTGTTTTCTAGAAAAATTCTAACACTTGGCACATGCTCTAATATTTTCACAAACATTGGTGAAAAGGTTGGTCCTGAAATACCCATCTCAGAGGATATTATATGTTGTGATCCTCCAAAAATGATATCCCCCACATGCGCTATCATGAAAATCAGTCATAGCTCTTTGGGATTCTTGTGGGTCTAGACACCTAAACAGGACTCCAAGAGAATCCTTCCAGTACAAAACTTTCTCGATGTTACAATATTTGATTGCTTTTAGTTTTAAGGCTCTTACCTTGTTCTTGTCCAAACCATCAGGAGGCCTCAACTTTTGCAGGAAGTGTATGATGTCTTTATACCAAGTGCAATCTGCTAAGTTGGGTCTGACATGAGAATCTTTGGTAGTGATCCCAGTTTGTTGATTTTCTGAGTCTATGTTCATGAGATTTACCCACAATGCCTTTTAATTTGATTTAGCCAGTAACCTAGCCAAACCTTGGCCTTTCACCATTTTGGTGGGTTTTATTTCCAGGTCAAAATCCAGAATCTTGGCAATCCACTTGCTTCTTTTCCCATCTATGTTAGGATGGATCAATATCTCTTTTACTGAGGTCGAGGGGACATATGCAATAATCTTTGAGTGCATAAAATAGATCTTGGAAGACTTGAGGGCCTTCACCAAGTCATAGGATTTCTTCTCCATGATGTCATATCTCATTTCTGCATCCCTTAGTGTTATGCTGAAAAAGGAAATACGTTGCTCCAACCCCTCTGCATTTCTCTTTAACAAGACATCAACTAGTGTATCAGATGAAGAGAAAGAGAAAATCATAAATTCCTTGGAATAGTTAGGGATGATGAGCAGAGGATCTTCAGTCAAATCCCTCTTGATTTGGTTGAAATAATTTATGGACTTAGCAGTCCACTTCACTTCACTTCATTTTCATTTCTGAGCATGGTTGTAATGTATTTAACTAACTTAGCAAAATTAGAAATGAACCTCCTCAGAAAGTTAATTTTACCCAAGAAAGACTGACCCTCTTTCCTAGATATGGGAAAATATAAGGATTGGATAGCCTCTACTCAGCTTGGATCAATATTCACTCCTTCAGCTGACACAATATTCCCCAACAATTTTCCCTCTTGCATTGCAAATAGATATTTCTTCGAATTGAGAGAAAGACCAAACCTTCTTCATTTCAACAAGACTTTCTTTTAGTGGTGATAGTGCTATTTATCATACCTAGAGAATAATGTAATTTCATCCAGATAGATGACCACAAATATGTCTTTTTTCCAATGAAGGCAATGTCCATGGCTCGCTAGAAGGTTTCTCCCACATTCATTAATCCAAAGGGAATTTTATCATACATGAATGTGCCCCAAGGAGTCGTGAAAGTTGTCTTCTCTCTATCTTCAGGAAAAAAAGATATTTGATTGTAACCAGAGAATCCATTGACCATAGACATCGTAGATGAGCCAGTCACTCTCAGCAAAACATGCTCCATTTTCCGCAAGGGGTAGTTATCTTTCTTAGAGATCTTGTTCAAATTTCTAAAATCCACACACAACCTGATTTACCCATTCTTCTTCCTTACATGCACCAAATTAGCCACCCACTCTGAAAATCTTAGGGGGATGATGATATGTGCACCCAACAACTTCTTCACTTCCTTTTCCATAATCGACAACAACGTGGGATTTATCTGTCTGAGCTTCTGCTTGAAAGGTTTGTCATCTTATTTCAAAGGAATTTTATGTTCAATGATGCTGGTGTCATATGTTCTCAAATCCTCACATGTCCAAGAAAACACATAAGTGACCTCCTTCAAAATTTTGACATACTTGGCCCTTTGCATTCAGTCACATCAACCTTTTCAGTTGATCCTTCAACCTTTACAACAACATCATTTATGTAAAAAATCTCTCCAAAGGGACCAACCCCTTTGGAATATGGTTTCTAGGCAACTAAACAATATGATGATTAGATATTTAATTGATAAAAATATCAACACGAGGGCTTTCTTCAACATCCTAATCAATATGCATATCAGAAAATTCACCCACGGTCTCAAGGAACGTTTTTATCTCAATATCATACTTAAAGACCTTCCAATGTTTAACATTTTCAGGAATAAAGGGTCTGTATTTTATCTCCACCTCATAATTGAGTTTGGGGGGAAAAAGGACCTTGAAATTTCTTGCTGAGACCACCAAGGAATCTTCTACAATGTTCTACTCCCTTGTAACAAATGAGATATTAAAATCCAAGAATAAACTATCAATCATATCCCAGACTTCATTTCTATAGGCCCTTAACCTTGGGTGCTTAGCCTGATATAGATTTTTGAATTGATGAACAATCAACCCAGCATATCCAAACACTACTGGATCCAGAATCTTCATGTCCTTGGAAGCTCTCAAACCCAAGACAAGAGCCTCATATTCTTCCATGTTGTTTGTTGTTTCAAATTCCAACTTACAAGACAAAGATATGGTCTCTTGGGTAGGGGAAACAAAAGCCACTCCATCACCAGCACCTTCTCTAGAAGAGGCTCCATCAAAAAATATTTTCCACACAAAGGTCTTAGGGGGAGGATCTTTACAAAAGGTAATAGGTTTATTTATTATTTCAATAGGTGTCTGAGGAACATCAGAGAGCTGCAATATATTGGTTCCTAAATCAATATCGACTAAGAAAATGGGGTGGTTGATGGGATTGGCTTCATCACTGATAATGTAGGAAAGTTGTGCTTCTTTATAAAGACTTCTATGTTCCCCTTCAAACACATGGATGGTGGCATATGATAGATCCATTTGCAAAGTTCCCCCTAGTATTTTGATCCATGATCTAGACAAGAGCATCCCAAACTTAGGGGGGGGCATCAGCTACCATAATTTCCATGACCACACTCTTCATTGGCAATTGGAACAAGGAGACAACCAAGTCCTTAATAAACCTGAGGCATTTCACCTTTCTAGAATCAAATGAATATAGGTCATGATGGGTTTTTGTAACCTCCAACCCAAGTTCATCCATGAAAATCTGAGGCATGAGATTGTGCGATACCCCAGAATCCATCAAGCAGTTGTGAAATACTTTGTCATGGATATTCAATGATGTATAAAAAGGAGGTGAGGAATCATATCTATCCTCTACCAAAGGGCCTAGTATGACAACTAGCTTTTCATCTTGGAGGCTGACTGAGTCTGTGGAATGAGGTGAAGGTTTGGGCTGAAATATTTTGGAGAGGCACCTTTTGAAATTCTCATGCTTGAATAACTCTGACAGAGGCACAGGGATCCTAATATTTTGAATGTCATGCTCTAAGCTAAAATAAGAGGGGGGCTTCAGAATCTCCTTCACTTCTGGGATAGATCCTCTGACCACTGGTGGGGGGTTTTGTGCCTCCTTTTCTTTATTGTTGTCTGCCAACCCTCTTGATTTCCCTGCTTGTTGGCATAGGGGCATACCTAGGGTTCAATGCTTCAACAACGTACCAACAAAACCCTAACTACCAGTCCTTTCGGTAACACCTGCGAAGCAGATGAAGTCTCACCCAAGGTAGAGGCAGGGGGGTTGCAGGACTCAAGTGTCTGGAACCTAGCTGGGACACAGATTTGTGATCACAATACTTAATAGAGCACTTAGCGGTTAATATTCATTACCATTTAACCCGTATTCACATCGCAGGTAAACTCGTAATTACATAACAACGTAGTATTCAACAATATCTAACACATCCAGGCACATAACACATAGAAATAGAGCAGATCTAGCATTCATTCACATTACTAAGAACTAATCTATTATATAATATGCATATAACATACATAAAGACAACAACACTAAGAATAAATCACATCAATCACACAAAGAAACCATAACACAGGATATACATGGTTCACCACCAGCATGGGGCTACGTCCACCAACTCTTTGTCTTTTTTATTATCTTATGTCAATCTCCTTACATGTAAAGAGCATCAAAACCAACTTCACATAGGACAGGAGATCTGTATGCACCTCGCCAAATCCTCCTTCCCCCATTTAGGTCACAACACAAAGACTTCTTACACAGTCTGCACACAAGCTTCTTACAATCACTTGCACTTAGCTCTACAAGTCTTAACACATAGTATGCACAAAGCCTCTAGCTCTGCACTAAGCTGATTCTGCTAGGTCTCTTTACTAATCCCATGTTTTCTTACATCGCCTAGATATCTATTTATACATTACAAATGGGGCCTAAACATGGGTAAACCCATGGGTCGACATCCCATACACGTTACATAAACCCAAATCCCAAAAATATCACAAAAGGGGGAGAGATCCTACAATCTTCGCTTCGCCTGAAACTTTGTCTTCGACCAGCCTGTCGAAGTCTCCAAAATTGGTCAAACATGACCATCGTTTCCACAAAACCTGGTCAAGGGCCAACACTGCTCTAGCAAAATGATTAGAAATATCAAGTTTCCCTTCTTTCTTCTTTGACCTGAGGCTATATCTATTTGGATTGTTGCTAGACTTTTCCCCCTTGCTAACCTCATTTAGTTGGCTATCCATGAGAGACTCTTCATATGCAGATTGGGTTAAATGATGAAATGAGGAGGTGTCTTCAAGAAAATGCATTTATGTATCAACATCTTCTTCCTCTCCTTCTTCATTAGTAACAAGGTTATTTTGGAAAGGAGGTTGAATTTTTTGATCACCCCTATCCCTTTATTTGATCTCTTTGGATGATCTGAGGGGCATTATTGGGTCTTTTGAAGCTACGCCTATTATCAGCATTCAAGGAATTCCTATATATCTACTTTCCTTCCAATTTCAACCTTTCCACCTCAACAGAAAGTGATTTTACCAGCTTGATCAATTCATCGTCGTGAGGGTGGGAAACAGGGGAATGAGAGGTTGAGGCTTCAGACCTACCTTTTTTTCTTTCTCTATCATATTTTCTCTTGAGTTTGTGTACAACCAATATATTAGATTCTACTTCAAGGGATGCATCTTGCATGTGAACCAATGAGGTATCCCTTCTCTCTCTTAATAGGAGGCAAAATTCAGGGTCAAAAGTGCTAGCATAAGTAATCTTGACAAAGGTTTTAGTAGGCTTTATTTCAATGGGAATCTTGTTGTACATCTTATTGAACCTCTTTGAGAAGTCTAAAACAAATTCCCCTTATTTTCTCTTAAGTGATCCAAACTCTGTAATATAGTAAAGGAAATCCTTTCTTATCCACCTAATGTCTTAAGACTATATCATCTAAAGCTTCAATTCCATCAATATATCTAGGAGCCAAGCTCCTAAACCATTTTCTAGACTCACCATTAAGGTTATGAACAAAAACTCTCATCCATACATCTTGATTCAAAATGTCAAGATTATCAAAAAAAATGTAAAAGGATGCAAGGTGTTCCTCTGCAGTTATGCTTTCCTCCCCCATGAACTTGGGAAACTCCTTAAGGTAGCCTTCAGTCGGGATATTATTCAAAGGATGAGGTAAAATGAGAGGGGCATATCTAGTAGCCACTATGTCAGCCATCTTGCCTCTAGGTGGATTAGCACCTGCCATTGGGATGTGAACTGGAGGAAAACCAAGGGGAGATGGATCTTGGACAGACAAGATTGGGACTGTGTTTCTGGGATAAAAAGGAAATGACTGATTTTTGGGGGAAAACGCTACAAATCTTGAGGGGATAGAGGTTTCTCCGTCTTTAAAAGCAACAACTCTAATAGGGGAAGGAGTAGTAAATCCCGGAGTGGGAAAGTCTTATGAGGTTCTACATCTAAACCACTTCACAAATTCAGGGGAAAGAGGGGTGTCAAATATTTCTCCTTGCAAACCAAGACTAGGAGGGGAGAAATCAACAGGAAAACTCCTGAAATTTAAAATTCTTGAAACTCCAACAGATGGTATAATAAGAGATTTAGAAGCATTGACTGGATTTTTTAAAGAAGTGTTATGTAAATTACTAGAATCACCTGGTACTGCGGTTGAAGGACCTTCTTGAGAGGTCTTTCCCTTTATGATAATTTTCTCTAGGTCAAATTCAGGTGATGTTAGAGGTTGTTGTGGAATAGACCTCATGTGTCTGCCTTTCGAAGCCACAACTGAAACAATGGAGTTTCCAGGTGCAAGTTGCAATATTCAAGGTATTGATTTTTGATGCACCTTCATAATCATAATTTCTTTGTCGTTCTTACCTATGGAAAATTCTTCAATTCATCCTCAGTAGCGGTGCCACGAATGTTAGCACTGAGAGTCACCCTCATATTGTGGGAGAATAAGCCCAGTACCCATCAGAGTGTTTGGAGGATGTTTGATTTATATGAGTGGAGGTAAAAATGGAGAAAACTCAATACAAAAATGATTTCAACATACAAATGGACAAGAAATGCACAAGGAAGTGAGGGCCACATTAACTTTAGTCAATGAATTGAGTTTAAGTGTGAGCAGAGGGAAGAATTAGTGAGAGGGGTGAACAAGAATGCTATGGGTGTTGGGATTTCAAGAATCTTGGTGAAGAAAAACTCAGGCTCAAGAGCACTCTTGAACTCAAGATTCAGACATTGAAATATGTCACAGGAACACAGTCACACCAGTATAATGATCAAACCTACATCCTAATGCAACTACAACAACTCAACTGGATCCTCCATGCCCGAGTCATTCAGTGTGAGGAGAAATAAGATAACAAGGGATCTGACTAAAACTAGTCACGATACCACTGTAATCAAACCTACATTACAATAACATCACAACCCTTGATTGGATCCTCCATGCTCGAGTGTTTTAGCACAGATTTTTCAGAGAGATGAAAAGAGGCCGACTTCTATTAATTTGAAAGTCTCAAATTTGATACATAACCAAAGAACATCACTGGTATCCAAACATTACAAAATACAGAGCTCTTCTCAACCAATTGACCCCTTACAAAATACAAAACTACCTATTTATACTCATAATTGTCTACAACCACCAGGGGCGCGATCGATCCACTGCATTCAAGGATTTTCTTCTGCCTCTTCTTCTGTCAGACTGTGAATGTGTCCTTCTTTCAAACATGATCTTGGGTCAGCATGGGCTTGCAGGAAAATACGTCTGTAGGGGAACTTCGGGCTAACAATCTGCCTCCACGACCAATTCTTCCACGCTTTCCATTTATGGGGTGAGATGAGGTTTCAACAACCACCCCTCCTTCATTAATTGATTCTTTCATTAGGAACAAGATGAGACTTAATTCCCCAAGAACTGCTACACACCACTGGTGGATATTCAAGTTCACCCAACGCCTTATACCATGATGGTCTCACTCTGTAACGAACACAGGCACCCTCGACCTTTGGTGCAAGTCTCCTGAAATCATAACTCTTTCCTTCGTGCTCCCAAATCTTATGGTGCCATATTCTTCGGCATGCGACCCCGGACCATGACCTGGTGCTTATCTCTAAAGAAGATTCTGGATTTCTCTTTTTGAGGATTTTCACCTTACTCGACTATAGATTTCCTGATGCCCGATTTACGAAAATACCTTACTCAGATCAACGATCAGAGTGATTTTTCCTTTGACGACCATAATTTCTTCCTCAAAGTTCTATCTTGGCTGGCTCTATGCATTGGGCACTAACCTTTCCTCATGGACCCACTTTGTACATGACCATGGGCTATGACTAGGCGCCTATCCTCAAAGGAGCTTCAAGATTTTTCCTTTCATGGATTTTCCGCCTCTCTCCCCACAAAGCCTTCGATTCATGAAACTGTGAATCTATTGATCTGTCACCATGTGTCCTTATTGATCAGATGTCTCATGCTCACTTCGGGACCTGGGAGAGTTCGGGACTTACGGCTTCAGAGAAAGCCAAAGGGAGAAGCACCCATAATCCTGAAACTGAAAATTCAAAATAGATCGTGCTCGTCCATTGAGAAAGTACATGCAGCATTTGATATTCAACTTCAGAATTCTGTCTCACATTAAAATTTGTGAAACTTTATAATCTTGATCACCTGAGGTCCGCTAATCTAAACTTCGAATGGAATCTTCATCGTAGAAAACTGAACTTGCCTGGTTGTTGGCTATTTCGGCCCAAAATATAATTCCTTTGAATGATGCACTTTGTGCTCATGGTTGCGGCCTCTGTAAATAAATACTTACATGAATGGCTGAGTTCTTTGGAAAATAGGAGGATCAGTGATAGCGGTAAAGGAGATGGGTGTTCAATCTTAGGAAAAATGGAGATCTTTGGGACGAGAATTTTTCAGGTAGGTCAACAAGGGAAAACTATTAAGCCCTAATATTGGCTCATTACCCATTAATTGGGGCATATTAAATAAATAATGTTATTTTATTTATTTCATCTTTAGTTGTAATTATACCTCCTAGTCTCCTATATATACCAAGGAGACATTTTCATTTGGAATCATCTTGGAATTGTACATTTATGTGGGCATAAGGAGGTTTCCCCCTTGAAGAGGATTATTATCTGAATTTCTCTCTTTTTCAAGGCATTGAGTACTTATTATGAGGTTTTTCTATGCTATATTGATATTTGTTTCTTAACATATGGTATCAGATCTCAAGGTCTTGGGGTTTCGCTGCTACATCTCAGACACCTTGGAATTTTCACTATAATTTTTTTTCTACAAATTTTTAGAAGGAATGGCTTGGATTATATTTAGTAGATGGATCAAGGTACGTTGGGTTAAAATTTCAACTCTTGAGGCCTTATAATTTCGGAGATACAGCCTGTGCAAGATAGGGTTATAGAATCATCCTGAACTGATTCATTGCGGAATTTTCGCTATAAATTATTTTCTGTAAAGTTTCAGACCCTAAAATCTGGTGGATATTCATAGAAATTAGTAAGGTATCTGTGGTAAAAATTTCACCTTCTGGGTCATCTTACATTTATAGATACACCATGTGGAAGATAGGGTATCTGACTAGTCCTATTGACTAGTCTCAAGAAGGTGTTCCAGGTAAAACAATCATACCTTATTTCTAGAGTATCCAAATTGAGTGAGGCTGGTTGCATTGGATAGTGGACAGTATGTAGTATTTCTGGTACAAGTTTTAGAATTTTATATCAATTATTTTGTGCGAGGCATGCTATACAAGTGACATATCCAGGAAAGACGAAAAATCAGCAAGTTGTGGTGAAGTTACCATAAATTCCACTTGGCACATCCAATTTTGATCAGACCTATGGCATTGCAGAGAAGAAATATCAGAGAAATACAAAAAGTAAAGTTTCATACCCAGAAGGGCCGAAACTTTGGAGATACAATAAAAGAAATATTGTCTAGTAGAACCACCTCAAAATCAAGGCTCAAAAGTGATACTTGCCCAACATGCCACCCAAAAAGGGAACTTCTACACCAAATAAGCCTATAGATAATCCTACATGGACTCTTGATGAAGGTGAAGAAATGCGTAGGGACATAAATTATTTACAAAATAAGACAGTAACAAAAGATGAACTATAAGAGATGATGGAGGGTTTAAAAGGGGAGATCATGGAAGGATTGAAAATTTTCATAATAGAGAGGACACCTGAAAGTGAAAATGTATCCCATGAAATTCATGACGAGGAAACAAGGAAGGTGAATCAAGAATGGATAAATTCCAATTTTGGGTTGAAGACCAACCATGTTACTAAGATCGATATGAGGAAGTTTGATGCCAAGGACCCAATCACATGGATACTTTAGATGGAGCAATTCTTTGATCTACATAATGTGCCACATACACAAAAGGTACGAATTGCTTCTTTATATTTAGAACCCAATCAATTTGTATGGAATCCGTGGCTTTGTTCTCGCAAATCACTCGTCACTTGGACAATTTTCACGGAAGAAATGATAGCACATTATGAGGATACAAGGAGCAATACCTTCTTTAGCCAATTGATAAATCTCAAGAAAAAGGGTTCAGTTATAGAGCACATTGAGAACTTCCAAAAATTAAATATAAAGGTAACATATATTCCAGATGAGCACTTGATTGATGTATTCATAGGAACTTTAAAGGATAACATTCAACATGAGTTTCACCTTTGGGAACACAAATCATTGGAGAATGCATTTAAGGTGGAAAGAAATGTTGAAAGTAAAAATATGGTTATGGCTACTAGAAGGACCAATCCCAACATCTATAGAGAGAATAATGCTCCTTCTTCTAAAACACCTCAACCTACAAGGTTGACACATCAACAATTGGAGGAAAGAAAAGAAAAAGGTTTATTCTTTAATTGTGACAGCAAGTATAGTAAGGGAGATAAGTATGGTGAGAAGAAATCATTCTACATAGATTGTGAAGAGGAAGAAGAACAAGAACCATCTCAAGATGAAAACGTAGAATCAATTGCGTCTGAAGAGGTGACTCCCACGATATCGTGTAATGCATTGGCTAGAATTAACACTCCTCAAACCCTCAAGATCGAAGGATACGTCAAAAAGAAAAATGTAATAGTCCTAATTGATTCTGGCAGTACTCATAATTTCATTCACTATAAATTAGCCAAAGCTCTCAATTGCTTTGTATATCCAGTGCCAGAGTTTCAAGTAATGATTGCAGATGGATGAACTATCAATTGCTCAGGAAAATGAAATAAGATCAATCTTACTATGGGGGAATATGTAATGAATATTCCAATGATTGCTATATCGATGGGTGGTGTTGATGTTGTACTAGGAATCCAATGGTTACAATCATTAGGAACAATGGATTTTAATTTTTAAGAACTTTTCATGAAATTTTCATTGGAAGGAAAAAAGTTTGAGTTAAGAGGTATCATAGGGAAACCCGGTAAGGTGATAATCTTTAATGGCATGAAAAAATTATTGAAAAAGGGGCATCAAGGTGTTATTGCACAACTATGCTCACTAGATGTTCAAACATATAAGCTATCTATTCCTCAAGATCTCCAAGGGATCATTGATAAGCATTCCAAATTATTTGTAGATATTCCCAAAGGTCTTCCACCCACTCGAAATCATGATCATGAAATTCACCTAATTCCTGGGAGTGTTCCTTCTAACATCAGGCCATACAGATACCCTTATGCCCAAAAGATTAAAATTGAGTGCATGGTTGAATAAATGTTAGAGGCTAACATTATTAAACCTAGCAAAAGTTCTTACTTTGCACCAGTGGTAATGGTATTCAAGAAATATATCTCATGGAGTATGTGTCCAGATTATAGAGAGATCAACAAGATCACTATTAAAGATAAGTTTCCTATTCCCGTCATTGATGAATTTTTAGATGAACTACATGGAGAAATCTATTTCACAAAATTGGATCTTTGTTCAGGGTATCATCAGATTAGAATGAAGGAAGAAGATATCCCAAAAGCAACATTCTGAACTCATGAAGTCCATTATGAATTTTTGGTCATGACTTTTGGCCTTACAAATGCACCTTCCACATTCCAAGGGTTGATGAATTCCATTTTCAAGCCCTTCCTTCGAAAATTTGTGTTAGTATTTTTTGATGATATACTAATCTATAGCAAGTCTTGGGAGGATCATGTGTGACATGTTGACAAGGTGCTACAACTACTAAAGGAGAAACAAATATATGCCAAACCATCCAAATGTTTCTTTGGAGTGAAGGAGGTAGAGTATTTGGGTTAAATTGTATCTCATGAAGGTGTTAAGGTAGACCCTAACAAGATTAAGGCCATGATGGACTGACCGATTCCCAAAACATTGAAGAATCTTTGAGGATTTTTGGGTTTGACAGGTTACTACTGCAAGTTTGTTCGGCACTATGGATGAATAGCAACACCTTTAACGACACTAACTAAGAAGGATGCATTTTCATGGACTCCAGAGGAAACTAAATATTTTGAACAGCTTAAAGAGGTGATGTATAAATCTCTTGTCTTGACCACTCGAAACTTCATAAAAACCTTTATGGTGGAATGTGATGCCTCGGGAAATGGAATTGGTGTTGTCCTAATGCAAGAAGGAAGGCCCCTGGATTTTGAAAGTCGACCACTCAAGGGAAAGGATCTACACAAGCCCATTTATGAGAAGGAAATGATGGCAATACTACATGCATTGAAGAAATGGCGTCCTTACCTAATAGGTAGGCACTTCAAGGTCAAAACAGATCATGAT
>ML788012.1:85152-98326 GCA_009831015.1 Picea engelmannii
AACAACAAAAATGGGTAACCAAGATATTGGGTTATGATTTTGAAATCATCTATAAAAAGGGGAAGCAAAATGTTGTGGCAGATGCACTCTCAAGAAAGGATGAAGATGTTGAGGCCTTTCTTTGTGCTATCTCGATCATCCAAACTGATTGGATAATAGAAGAAAGGGATGAATGGAAGAATGATGAAAAAGTGTGGACTCCCATTCAAAGGTTGCAGCAGGATTCTAGTGCATCAGATACATTTACATGGAAAACTAATTCACTATGGTACAAAGATCGCTTATATTTATGTAAGAACTCCCAACTCAAACAAAATGTATTATTGGAATTGCACACCTCTCCAGTAGGAGGGCACTCAAGATTTTTGAAAACCTACCATAGAGTCAAGAAGGATTTTTTTTGGGATGGCCTTAAAACTGATGTTCAAAGGTTTGTGGCAGAATGTTTTGTTTGCCAAAAAAATAAGGTGGAAACAATTAATAACCCGGGTCTTTTACAACCATTAGCTATCCCAAGTCAATGCTGGGAGGAGGTTTCCATGGATTTCATCACATGGTTACCGAAGTCTGAAGGAAAGAGTGTCATCATGGTGATTGTTGATAGACTGACCAAGTACAAACACTTTTGTGCACTCTCTCATCCCTTCAAAGCTAGTACAGTTGCCACCGCATTCATGGAGACAGTTCAAAAGATACATGGCAGCCCAAAGATTACTGTAAGTGACAAAGATCCCATATTCACTGTTCATTTTTGGACATAATTATTTTCTTGTTTGGGTACTCAATTGGCTCATAGCTCATCCTATCATCCTCAATCTAATGGACAAACTGAGATAATGAACAAATGTCTGGAAGGCTACCTTCGTTGCTTTGTCTCTGATAAACAAACACAATGGTTCAAATGGTTACCCTTGGCATAATGGTGGTATAACAATTCCTTTCATACTACAACAAAAAAGACACCATTTATTGCACTCTATGGATACCACCCTCATTCCATCACTTATTTTCTAAAAGAAAAATCTAAGGTTCAAGCAGTGAAAGATCACATCGAACATCAACAACAAGTTCTCCAAATCTTAAAGGACAACCTAACCATGTCACACAACCGCATGAAACAACAAATTGATCAACATCGTAGTGAAAGAAGTTTTGAAGTAGGGGATTGGGTGTTTTTAAGACTACAACCATACAAATAGATGTCCCTCAAGCATGCCAAAAAGGATAATAAATTATCACCAAAGTACTATGGCCCTTATAAGGTGTTGCAAAATATTGGTACTATGGCATGCAAATTGGAGTTGCTTGCATCTTCACGAGTACACCAAGTTTTCCATGTTTAATGCTTAAAGAAGGTTATAGGCAACAAGATCCCAGTTCAAACTATATTTCTAGAACTTGACGAGGAAGGAAAAATAATATTGGAGCTTGAAGCCATCACTGACACAAGAGTTTGCCAGCTGAGGAATAGATCCATTTCAGAGTATCTCATTAAATGGAGGAAACTACCGGCTGAAGATTCCACTTGGGAAGATGAGTCTTTTATACAGAAGCATCCAAAGTTACTCAAGTGTTGCGGACAACACTTGTCTCAAGGGGAGGGGCATTTTAATCCCTAATATTGGCTCATTACTCCTTAATTGGGGCATATTACATTAGTAATGTTATTTTATTTATGTCGTCTTTATTCCATTAGTTGTAATTATACCTCCTAGTCTCCTATATATACCAAGGAGATATTTTCATTTGAAATCATCTTGGAATTGTACATTTATGTGGGCATAAGGAGTTTGCCCCCTCGAAGAGGCTTACTATATGAATTTCTCTCTTTTTCAAGGCGTTGAGTACTTATTCTGAGGTTTTTCTATGCTATATTGATATTTGGTTCTTAACAAAAACAGGTCGCTTAAACAAAAGGGGCAAACAAAATGAATTTTTAGGCTGAAGGGAAACATAAAGACATGGCCTGCGAAAGAGAGAAAAAGATAGGGAAAGGATATACTTAGGTATTATTGACACACACTTATGGCCCTTGAACACCTTATGTGATAACAGGCTCAATGTCTAATAAGTTTCACTCAACCATCTTTTGAGTGAAAAAAATGGTCAATGGATCTACCCTCGTGTGTGTTCCCCAAACTTCAGAAAAACCCAGGGAAAATTTCAAGTCCCCTCCAAGTATAACTTGTTGATATTTCATGAAGTGTTTTGAGAGGATCTTGTCCCAATAGGGGCCTCTGTTTTGATAGGGGTCATAGATGTTGACAATGTTAAGAGGATATTCCATTTCTTACAAGAGGACTATAATATCAATTCTTGATTCAAATCTCCAAGAGTTGATGAATTTTATAGATTGGTTATTCCACCCAATATCTCATCCTCCATATCTTCAATTTGAACTCAACGTTTTGAAGTTCCATCCTACGAGTAAGGAATGTAGTATGGATTTTACTTCTTCCCCTTCCCCCATCGTTTCTTGCAAGAGAAGTATATTAGGGTGTTCTGAGTCGATCACCCTCTTTAGGGTTGGTCTTTTGAGGGGGGCATCCAATCTGCTACAGTTAAAAGAGAAACATTTAATCATGGTCCCTTTCCTAGGGCTTGCCTTTATCTAAACACCCGCTCAATAGAGAGTTGTTTGCCAGCCAGGATGTCACTCTTGGCTTTATTTTGTGCCTTCGAAAAATATGATTTTCTCCCCTACTCAATTTTTTCCATGTTAGACTACTCCATGGCTAAAGACCCCAAAGGTCCTTTACTCGGTGACCTTAATAAATATCACCGTGTAGGGGTGGATGAGGTGGAATAATAGGAGTCCTCTTTTATAAAGTTGGAATGAATTTTTTTTGAAGGGGCGGGTGTAAAATATTCCAGAGGGGACAAAGATCATAAGGTGAGCAGGGGAGGAAGGAGAGGGGGGAGGAGAAAGGGGGAGTGGGTAGGGAGAGGCGGGAAAGGAATATTCCTCAACCACTCATTTCCATTTAAAGTTAAATTAGTTATTAAAACAATAATGAGGGGCGCATAGTTTGAGGAAGTACCCAAGGATGCCAAAGATGTCAGTCCCGATCCAATCTTGGGAGGGATCTGAGCTTCTAGTCTTGAATTAGAAGCAAGTCATGAGTAGTAATCGTGGAATTCCAGTATCAGGGCCTCTAGAAAAGTGTCAGTCTGGAATCCTTGTTCCTTTTGAGATCGAAGACTGTTGCTTGTGGGCACAACAGGAGTTAAGTTTTGAAGTCACCCTTTACCCAAGTTGTAAACTGCTCCTATGGTTCTGACTAGTAGCCTACAATTCTTGATCAGATGTCCATATTGGTGGCATCTCCTACACCTAAAAGGGATATTTTTCATAATCCAGTCTCTAATTGTAGGTGTAGCTTCCCCAACTAAGATCAACCTCTTCACCAAGACTTTCCCCGATGTTTAAATTGACCAAAATTCTTGCCACCTTCCTTTGTTTTGTTTCTTCTAAGGTCATGTTAGCATCCAGGAAGTCACCTATGTATTTTCCGATTTATTTGAAGTGATCGAAGGTCCAGAGATGAAAGGGGAGCGCATGGAGTCTTAGTAAAACTGGAATTTTATCCATCATTCTTTACTTGCATCAAAAAGTGGACTACAGGGTTTGAGAAGAAGGGGGGATTTGTTTATGATCCATGGTTTTCCTAGCACCCACTTGGATTGCTCAGAATTTTGGAAGGTATAATCATACCAATTCCTGTTCATCTAAAAAATATCCTGGATATAACCTAGATGTTCCTTCCAGACATTATGCATCCAATCAATGAAAGTTCTGATTGAAAAGGTTTTTCCACTAGCTCAACCTACTAGCATTTGTCTTGCCATGTGGATTACCTGGCTATTTTCTACTTCTTCACCGAGGGCTAGGTTTCCAATCTTCCCTTTTGTTTTTAGGATTTTCCTTTTTTACCTAGGCCCTTCTCCTACCTTTGCTCGAGAACCATCATGGTCCAAACTGTCGCCAAAGAAAATAGAAGGTGGAGTCTCCTGAGAGCATTCCTTAGAAAGAGAAGACCAAGAGAATACCAGTAATGACCTCTATGTTCCTTAGCCTCTAATAGAGTCGATATAAAACCCTTGTCATTAGGAAAACAGGGATATCCTTCTGAGCCTTATTTTGTAAAAACATCTGGAAGACCCGAAAACCCTCTGTAAACACCTAGGAAGCTAATACCTGCAAGAGGAGAAGAGGGAGAGGAGATTAAAAGACCTCCTTCATCTTGATTAAACCATTCCAAATACAAGGCCCATTGTGGAATAAGAGATGGTAAAGAGTAGCATGTAGGGTTGCACAGACCAATAATCCAGGGTTTAGAGAAGTCTCCAAAAAGGACATTATCGAGTAAAGGATTCTGGAGAGAAATCCTTGGCTCGATCGTTGGAGGATGCTGAAGTAGAAGAGGTGTAACATTCCTTGAAAATAACACCACCACCAAGAAACGATACCCAAACACCTTGGCTTCCACAGATTAGCTCTGATACCAATATGTAGCATCCCCGACCACCAACAAGTCGGGTAATTCCACTGCGGAACATACATCTATATATATATATATATATATATATAATACATTTCCAATAAATTTTAAAACAAATAACACAGAAATATTGTTACCATACAGACTCAAATGGAATTGACAGTAATTCCTACATGCAATGGAACACATGATAACATCTCAAGAATCACCGACATGCATAACATACATAATTAAGCATGGAAATGATACTTATCTTTTAACTGGAGTAAAACCACCAACTATTTGTAGACATTCCATGAACCTCCCAGCCTTAGACCACACTGCTCATCACTCTCAGCAGTAGGTCACCCCCGAGCTGGGACTAAACTCCACCAGGTAAGGGATTACTAGGATAAGAAAGGCCAATAGGAAAGTCACACAATTTAAGAGGAAGGATTCTCTCCCAAAAGCCACTTATGTCCACTTCTCACAGACTCTCATTTCCCACATGCATGTCGCACCCCATGAGTATACACCTTCACTGTCACACAGTCCATCGGTTGCTCCACCTCCCTTACCTTGGGCTTCAGCAACAGGGTGGACCGGAATTCTTAGAGTTCTGTAGCAGCTACGAGACTCCCTCTAAGAGAACTCACCTCCTCTGCACACTCTCTCACCTAGAGAGAGTTTCTCACAAGCTTGACAACCTCCCTTGTAAATCCAAAACTACCTCTCTCACCTGGAGATAGCATTTATGATAGGCCTGAAAACCTACTTCTTCAACCACTTCAACTCAGTTCCAGTCGGGTGAGGGAAAACGCAACAACATCAACACTTAGTTGACATAAGGGTGACAAAAGAAATAGAAAATGGTCATGGGCATAGAAAACAACAAAAATCAAACACTAAGACACATCACGACTCGGGATATTACCAAGGCATCGGGTTCCACAGGAGACACATATCATCCCATGGGTTACTAGTTTCAGGGTGCATGAAAATAATTTGCTGAGGTCGATGATGGAGGGAAAACGAGTTCAGGAAGAGGATGGAAGAATCAGAAGAAAAACCTCCAATGAGATGACCCTCCATATTTAATTGCATGTGCCCAGGTCGACACCTATCTTCCTACAGCTACATGCACTCTAGTTTGCATTTGTTTCACCATTCCCCGGAACTTAGGATAAAACATATCCTTTTTAAACAACCTTTGGAATAATAATAATAAATTATTATTCTCTTGGAATTAATCCCTTGGGCTTAGCCCCTCTTTCCAACCTCTCAACACCCTCTCCCTTACCTAGCCTAGTGGAACTTAGTCTCCCATCACTCCTTCTTCATGGTTGGTCTACACGCAACGACGCTTTTAATATTAATAATATGAATATTTACATGTACAAAATAGGCTCATGGCCTTTAACACCTAGGATTTCCAGCCTACTAACACATAATCCTACCAACTTATAATTGCTTGGCTCTCCAGCCTACAAAACATTTTTAAAATTCATAATATGGTTTGGGCTCGTCCTTGGGGTATTACAATCCCCTCCCCTTATTTTTGCACTGTCCTCAGTGTAACGTTTTACACAACATCAACAAGAATTTTTAAAATATTAAAAAAGATACAGGTATTAAGCCTGCATAGCATCTTCATGCTCCCATGTCATGTCCTCAATACCGTACTAGGTCCACTAGACCTTTACAATCCCTATGGCTCGGTTCTAGAACTGTTTTCTCTTCTGGTCCAATATGCGCACCAGATGCACTTGCAAGACGCCTTCTTGCTCCACCTGAATCACATTCCAATCAATAACATGATTATCATCAGGTATATATTTTTTAAGAAATGAAATATGAAACACATTATGTATAGTCATGGATGCAAGAAATGCAAGCATATATGCAACTGGTCCAATACTTTCTATGATTTCAAATGGCCCACAAAATCCAGCTTCCAACTTGGAACAGTTTCCCAGCTTCAGGGAACTTCTGTTGTTTTTCACTTTCAAGAAAACATGATCACCCACTTTAAACTCTCTGTGGGTAATGTTCTTATCCCCATAACGTTTCTGCATGTCTTGGATAGCCTTTAAATTATGCTTAATCTTCAACATTTGTTCTTCCATTTCCTTAAGCAACTCTGGCCCAACTATTTCTCTATCAGGTGGGTTGTCCCATCTTACTTGGGTGTTTCACTTTCTTCCCTAAGGTGCTTCAAATGGGTTCATCTTTAGTGATGCTTGATACCCATTGTTGTAGGAAAATTCTATCAAGTGTAGGTAGTCTTCCCATTTAGATGGTTTGTCCATCACATACATCCTTAGCATATCTTCTATCACTTGGTTCACTCTCTCTGTTTTTCCATCAGACTCGGGATGATAGGTTGTGTTGCAGTTCATATTCATTCTGAATCCTTTGAATAACCCATTCCAGAACTTTGAGGTAAATTTTGTGTCTCTATCAGACACAATTGTCTTGGGAATGCCATGAAATCATGTTACTTCCCTCATATAGATATCGACAACATTGGTTGCCTTGTGAGTAGTCTTCAATGGAATAAAATGGCCAGCTTTCATAAGCTTATCCACCACTACCATGATGGAATCATGTTGCTTATTTGTTCTACGTAATCCTATGGTGAAATCCATTTTCACCACTTCCCACTTCCACTCAAGAATGGGCAATGGCTGTAGCAACCCAGCTGGGTGTCTATGCTCATCCTTGACCTTTTGACACTCCATACATCTGACGATGTATTCTACAATTTCCTTCTTCATACTTGAACAAAAGTAATGGATCTTAAATGCTACCACTATTTTTTGATATCCATGGTGCCCAACATAAGGCACATGATGCATTTCCTTCAATATAATAATTCTCAATTCCTGGGAATTAGGTACATAAATTATTTTTTTGTACAAGAGTGTTCCATCAGCTTCCAATTTATAATCTTCCACTTTCTGTAGAATCTTACCTTGTTGTATCTTTTCTACCAATTCCATGTACTACAAATATGCATTTGTATCTTCTGAAATTATGCCTTTAATATCAGTTTGATACATGTTAATGATCATAGCATGTATTTCACACACTCTTTTGTTGAATGCATCAGCCACTTTGTTCTCCTTTCCTTTGATATGCTTGATATCAAAGTCATACTCACAAAGGAATTCCAACCATCTACTATGTCTAGCATTCAAGTTTGGCTGGTCAAATAGATACTTCAGACTATGATGGTATGTCCTGAGTTCAAACCTCTTTCCCATGAGGTAATGTCTCCATTTCTTTAGAGCGTGTACAATGGCCACCAACTCCAAATCATGAGTGGCGTAGTTCTTTTCATGTTCTTTCAATTTTTTGGATTCATAACATATTAAAAACCTATTTTGGTTGAGGACTCCCCCAGTCCTTCTTTGCATGCATCTGTACACACTACAAAATCTTCATTTGGATCTGCAATCCTCAGGATTGGAGCATTGGTTAACAACTACTTCAATTGTTGGAAGCTTCTCTCACAATATTTTCTCCATTGAAATTTATTCTCCTTCCATTACAAGGAAGCGATGGGGTGATCTATCCTTGAGAACCCTACAATGAGCCTTCTGTAATAGCTAACTAGACCCATAAAGGATCTGACTTCTGTCACATTCTTAGGCATTGACCATTCTCTAATGGCTTCTATATTCTTAGGATCCACGACTATCCCATCTTTTGAAATGATATGTCCCAAATAATGGATCTTCTTTTGATAGAATGAGCACCTGCTCAATTTTTCATATAGTTTGTGCTCTCTTAGTACTTGCAACACCATTCTTGGATGTTGTTCATGCTCTTCCTCTGACTTGGAACACACTAGGATGTCATCCAAAATGACTATGAAAAAATTGTCTAGATATTCTCTGAATACACCATTCATTAGGCACATAAAAACCGCAGGTGCATTTGATAACCATAGATGATTTTAGGGGCTACATTTCGCAAATGGGCTGATTTTCCATGGTTTTCCCAAAAAATGATTCGGTAATTTGTTTTTTTTCTAAAATTGATTTTCCCTAATTCCTCAGAATAAAATTATATTAGTTTAAAAATCGCCAATATTTGATAGAATCTATATTAAATCCTTAGAAATTTGAATATTTTTACAAAACTATCGCCAAACAATTTACATTTTTCATATTAAGGATTAGTAAGATTAGCCCATGTTTCTACATTTTAATATAAATTTCCATCCTTGAAATTATCCCTGTTGATAACCCAAATGGAACCACTATGAATTCATAATGAACATACCTTGTTCTGAAGACAATATTATTGATGTCTTCATCCTTTATCCTTACCTGGTGGTATCCTAACCTGAGATCTATTTTTGAAAATATCTTGTCATCCTTCAACTGATCAAAGAGATCATCGATCCTTGGCAAAGGATACTTGTTCTTAATAGTCACTTTGTTCAACTGTCTGAAATCGATGCACAATATCAATGTCCGATCTTTCTTCTTCGTGAATAAGACTGGGGCACCCCAAGGTGACACACTTGGGCGTATATACCCCTTCAAAAGTTCTTCAATCTGCAATTACATTTCTTTCAGCTTTGGTGTACTCATTCTGTAAGGAGCTTTTGACACTGGAGCTACTTCAGGCATCAAGTTTATAGAGAAATCAATATCTCTCTTTGGGGGTAGTCCAGGTACCTCCTGGAATACATCCTCAAAATATTTTAATACTACATGGTATTCAATATTCGACACCTTATCCATATGAACTGAAATTATTTGGTAGCCTTTCCTGTAGCACTTCTTTAGCTGCATTGCTGAGATTTATCTGATAGAAACTTCTCTGGGAATTACTTAGATTGTTCTGTAATTTCCTTCCTCATCTAGGAAAGCGAATGCCTTGTTACTATAGTATAAGATGGCATGGTGTTGGTTCGACCAATCCATCCCAATCAGACAGTCATAGGAACCTAAAGGTAAGATATTCAATTCATCCCTTGTGCTCAGTCCATTCATGTCCACCGGACATGACTTAACCAACTCAATAACTTTTCTTTTGGTTCATGTAGCCAAATGCACTAACCAAGATTTTCCATGATTTTTTCTTGGCAATTGCAAGCTTTCCACCATCTTGGGATCTATATAACTATGAATATCCCCTAAGTCAATTAAAATAGTAAAGGCATGGTTATTGATCATACCTTCAACTTCAATAACGTGTGATTGAAACTCATCTTGCTTATTGTCCAGGGATGCATATATCCTTGGTATTCTACTGCCCATGTCTTCCATTGTTTTTTTTTGTTGAACATTGTGGACAACTCTCACTTTGTCATTTCTATGGGGGAAATCTTTGTACCTATGATTTCCTTTACAACCCAAACATTCCATAGGTGGTTGTATTGGCATTTTCCCACCTACTTCAGCCTTGCTAGGCTCTCTAAAATATGGTTTTCCTTGAGGACTATTTATGAAAAAGTATGGCTTAGTTCCCTTCTTCCTATGATCCATATTGAATTTCTTCTTGTCTTTCCAAGCCTTTCAGAAAGTGGGATTTTACCTTTGTTGCTCATATAAGCATTTTTCTCTCCTTATAGATTCTTCCATAGTCTTGATATCATCATACTAGATCTTGTCACCGATGGAAGAGGGCAGTGCACTCAAATACCTCTGAATTTTGATAGTCTCAAGTTGAACCAGGGATGATTTTAAAGGCTAAATTTCGTTCATGGGCTAATTTTCCATGGTTTTTCAAAAAACAAGATTCACTATTTTAAAAATGATTCACCCAAATTCTATAGGATAAAATTATTTTACCTTAAAAACCGCCAAAATGTTATAAAAACTATATAAAATAATTAGAAAATTGAATATTTTTACAAAAAAATCACCAAACATTTATAGTTGACATATGAAGGATTAGTAAGATTTGCCAAAATTTCTACATTTTAAAATAAATTTCCATCCTTAAAATCATCCCTAGGACTCTCAACTTTGATGAAAGGGACATACTTCAACAATTCCAAAAACCTTCATTCATATTCATCAATGGTCATGCTACCCAGCTTGAGTTCAAAGAATTCTTTCATCTTTCTTTCATAGAATCTCTTAGTCAAGTATTTATTTTTGAAATACTTCTTGAATTCCTTCCAAGTAATATTTTTCTCCTTAATGTATTTCACCTGCACAAGTTGATCCCACCACATGGATGCCTTTCCTTTCAGTTGATACATTGAAATTCTTCTTTCTGCATGAGAGGAATAATTCTGCAGTTGGAAATATTTCCTCATGCCAAGAAGCCATGTCTTGGCATATTCCTCCTTCTTGTGCTCTCCACCAAACATAGGAGGCTTAATCTTGTTCATTTCACCCTTCATTTCATCCACTCCGAATCTCCTATGCTTTCTGGTAGGAGATGGGCTTGAACTATTGTGTTCCCTCCTGTTGGAGTGTCCTTGGGAGTGATTATGGTGTCTACCAGTACTCCTTGATTTCCTCTTCTCATCGGGGGACCTGTGACTTCCTGATTTACTGGAGTTACCCTCCTTATCCAATTTCCTTTCTATCCTTTCTAGTCTCTGCATCAACTTTATGCTGAATACTCCATGTTGATCCCTGGCTTTCATGAGGTTTTTGTTATCTTCTCGATGAGTCTGGACATCTTTATGAAATATTTCAATGATTTTCATCATGTTTCCTTCCTTATCTATCTCTTCTCTATGCCCATTGGAGTTTAAACCTTCAACTCCCAAATGGACATCCATTCCTCTAGTTTCATTCTCTAAACTGGAAGCATTTTGTGCCTCCTCCATTTCTTGGTATTCTACTGAAATTTAGTTTGGTTCTAACAATCGTTGAATCTACAAACACAATGTGTAGTCAACCAAAACTTTTCAGCCCATCAATCCTTAAAAAATTTCACAGTATCCATAAATCAATCTGATTCAATAAAACGCTCATATTTCATTCTCTGCGATTCTCGATCAGTCAAGAATCCCTACAGACCTTTTCTTTCTGAGTTTTTCTCTGTTCTACAACAATTCTTTGGGCACTAGCCCATTTCTCTTAGCTCCCAACCCATGCGAATATGGGTTGGGGCGAAGCACTAGATCGATAGGCACTTACTCAGGACCTCGGGCCTCCGGCTTCAAAAATTTTCAAAGCACATCTGAATAATCTCTCAGAGTTCTGGATTGACGAACTCATGGAGTGGGGAGGATCAACAATCCACGACTACCCAACATTTAATGATTGATACCCACTGTGGAACTTCAGGCATCTGAGCTCCATAACTTTGGAGCTTCGGAGCTTCAGAGCTTCGGGCTTCGGAAGTTTTTGCATCAGCACACCCCACTTCTCTCGAACCATTAATCTCTGAACACTTCCATGTCACGTTTAGTGACATCATTGCATCTCATCACTTCTGCGTTATGAAACTTTGAAAGTTCTTCCTTTCATTTCCTTATGTAACATTCTTCTGGAGTGTCAAGTCTGCAGACACCACAACTAGTGCCACACGTTCACTGGGACCATCAAGTCACCACCACCCATACTCAAGAGGAGGTCCTCGTGGCGATACATTAGAAATGGACATGTGGCTCACACAAATAGGTGACACATGTCACATTCCAAATGACATTTCAATCTTTGGCAGGTTCGAAACCCAATGACACATGGCACACATCCCATGTGTCCACATCATTCCCGATGACATAATCATGCCTCATTACTCCAAAATTTTGGACTTCAGAATTTTCTACACCTGCTCCCTTCCAGCTTCCCGAATTTCTAATTTCCAGACTTCTTTACCCTCCAGGTCCACATAGTACAGTGGTCACCAACTAAGGTGGTGGCACATGGCATGACTAGGAAGGTCCACATCACCCATGGCGACATCATCCTGCCTCGCCACGTCTGCTCTTTTTCTTTGGAGCTTCGGGCTTCAGAATTTTGTGTACCAACACACCTCACTTCTCCTGAATTCTGAATTTATGATTTGTCGTGAGATCAACAACTCACAACCACTTGCGCATAGATCCGACAGTTTGGATCCACCCTTCCTCACGCATCTTACCTGTTAGAAAAACAGGACCGCGGAGCAATAAAATAAAACAAATGCAGAAACAAAACACAGAAGACACACAATACAAGAGATACACAGATTTACATGGTTCACCCAGTGTGGGCTACCTCCACCAGAGAAATTTCCAGGTCCTTCCTTTATTATTATCCAGCAAATGAAGGGATACAACCTACAGAAAAACCCGTTGTAACTTACTCTTCTTTCTCTCACAGTCTGCTCTCTCAGAATACAATATTCACCATCATCCATAGCCGCAATACATTTCCCTCATAAAAGAGGTTTGCCTTCTAGGGAAAAAAACCCTAACATAATCTCTACCATTAGATCTGCGACCTTATAATGAACGGTCTAGATTTACAATGAAATTACAATATACATTTACAAGGCAATTTTTTCTTCGAGGGCTTCACCCCCGAACCCCCACTGGGGGCCCACTTGCCCCCAAACCCCGTAGAGGGGGTACCCCCCCTTTGTACTCCCCCGCGTGGAAGAGTGTACATACTTCTGGGGTGTAAATACTTCATGGGGTATAAACACGACTGAAAGAAAGGACCTCTGAATCAGGAAGATAATCAGGCTCCACAACCAACAATCTCCCACTTGGAGACTGATCTCAA
>ML788012.1:108415-133457 GCA_009831015.1 Picea engelmannii
AGACTCATACATAGCATGTCGCTTCCACAAGTATGGTTGGCCTAATAATACATCAGAAACATCAAGAGGAGAAATGTCACATAATACCTCATCCGTGAAGGGCTTGATGCTGTAGGGAAGGCGACATTGTTGACTGACGCAGAGGTCTCGTCCTTGGTGCAACCACTCGATGGTGTATGGTTGTGGGTGTGTTGTGGTAGGCAAGCCCAAGTGCTTTACGACCTCTACCAAGATGAGGTTCTTCTGGCTCCCGCTGTCGACAATGAACTGCAATGGGGAACCCTTTACCCACATATTGGAATGGAAGAGATGCTCCGCCTCCTCTAGATCTTCTGGTTCCTCCTTCTGGATCTTCGTGGTGGAAACTGTGGCACTGGGCTCCGCATCGATAATCTGCTTCCCCCTATCATTCCCCTTGTCAAGTTCTGATTCAGAGTTGGAGCATGCATCTGATTCAGAAGCCTTCAACTCGGCTACCAGTGAATGCTTGGCCCGACACTCACTTGTGTTGTGAGTGGAGATCTTATGGAACTCACACCACTTCCCCGTGTCCTTTTTTGGCTTCGTGGTGTTGTTCTTTGCTTGTGGCTTTAGCGGGTTTTCATGGGTTGCCCCGCCTTAGCTTGGTCCTTTGTTCTGTGGTTTGGGGGTACCTTTCCCTTGCTTCTGATTTGCAAACCCAAAGTCTCGCCTCTTCTGTTTGAACTTTTGCTCAATCTTGGCAGCATATCGGTATGCCACACCTAGTGAGGAGATGTCGAGGAACTCCATTTCCTCCTGAATGTATCTGTGCAGACAACTATGGTATTTTAACACAAAATGTTTCTGTGAATCTTTGATACCCAACTTTGTGTGTAGGGCATGAAACAGATTTGTCATCTCATGCACATCTTGGTCCCTTTGTTGTTGCAGTGTAGTCCATTGTATGTATTTGTCCTCATAGCTCCCTGCAGGATAATATTGTTCCTTGATGGCATCTCGAAAAGAATTCCAAGTGGGTGCAGTCGAGAACAAAGAGGGTTCTCCCTCGTCCTGGTGCTCCGAGTAGGTTTCCCACCAGTCCTTGACATGGGGGGCAGCTTTGAGGAGTATGAAAATAATCTTTTCTGGGTCAGAAAAGTCATGAACGGAGAAATATCCTTCTAACAGATTCAACCATCTATCTACAACATCTGCATCTATTTGGCCCTCAAATATGGGAATGTCAAAGTTTACTTGTACCTTAAAGGAGTGGCACCTCCAGAGTGGTTGTTGGATGTCGATGCGCCGCTAGTGGGAATCCATTGAAGAATCTGGGCCCATCATCACGTTCCTTTGTTTCTCGAGGCCCTCCTTGAGCAACATTTTGATAGGATCTCCTGCTCCCTCATCTTTCTTTTCTTCCCCCATGGGCAGTTATCGGGGTTTGCGAGGCTGATCTTGCAAAGGTTCAACCAGATCGAGCCCCAACTCCTTATACCCCGACCTCGTTGGGGACAAGCAAAGAAGGATCGAGAATGATTAGACCTCTCTGATACCATTGATCCAGATTTATGTGGGAACATAATGAAATACAGAAATACACATAAACGTAGAGATGCAACGGAAATAAGACTTCATTTCATTAATAACAAATGACTGAAATATGCTTACAAACAAAATGGAAATAAACTAGCTAGGGAACTGGTAGCTTATCTCTAAGAAGAGATGTGGCGGCTACTAGCCTATGAACTATGTTACAATGAGGCTCTAAGGCCTATTATTATTGAGAAACAATGGAAAACCCTAAACATCCAAAGACCTAACCCTAGGAGATGAAACACCAAGACTATGGGCTCCGTTTGGGTAAGTTGGTACATCAACTTCCCGGGGACGTAACTTTGGCATACGATCTTCATTTGACGTGTTCCATACCTCGTTAGAAAGATCTATCCGAGAACTACAACTTTTGGGTGAGAAATATTGATCAACGATACATGTTGCTCCCCGTTTTCCCAAAAAATGTCATTTAAGGCCTCAAAATAGCTCTGGAAGTTCAGGACCCGAAAAACTGCTAAAAATAGTAAACTGTGCGGAAACTGGAAAACTTAAAGAAGCAATGGTGGGGGTCCAAGTGGAATAGGTTGTTGGCCACCAATATCCACCTAGATCATAACCGTAGACTGGAGGATGAAAAACGCTCCTGCAGGTCGATACAGTTAATCCTCTCTTTAACCGCAAGCCAATACAGTTAATCCATTGCTTAACCAGAGAGGTCCCCATCTCCTTCCTACATGTTCCTCTCTCCATAAATAATTTTGGAATACCAAAATGTTTCATAACACCTTAAGAGAGAAATATCATATAGATCATATGTACCCTATCTCAAAATAACATTTAGAGAATCATAGTTGAATATCTATACATATACATATAGAAATTTAATTGTCTTTGTTTAATGTCTATGTACAAATGAAGAAGGATAAATAAATGTTCTATATTTTCAAATGATTTAATACTGTGGATTATTTCAACAACTCTAAAAACAATCACCATAGAAGTTTTAATAGTTATTTTCAACTTTTTCTGGTTTACCATCAACAGAATCCAGTTAAATAATCATTACCGAAATTACAATTTTGGATGAATGAAATTATTATTTTTAATACAGAAAAAGATTTAACTTCTATTGATACTTCTATTACAACTGAATTATGCAATATTTAAATGTGATATTTGCAATTATATCAATAGATTTTAGACTAAAAAGTACAATTTCCTCTTTAGTCGATCCAAATAATTTCAACTATATTTTAAACTAAAATTTTCAATTTCCTCTTCCGTCCTTTTGAGTGACCAGAAAAAGGCCAACTCATAACGAGTTTATAGCACCATATACTTACCACGTTTGAATTATTAACGGGCACTACAACTTCCTCCTCAGCCGTTCGTGTATCTTAACTGTCCGTGCATTTCATATTCGATAGTTAACCCACCCACCAAATGTTTCATTTTCGAACATGGATATCTTTCAACGTTCTCAACCGCAAATTAGAGGCTGTGCTAGTGTACTCTTGCATTCAACTATACGACACGATCGTGTACGCCTCATTTGCTTGACAAAAATACATGAGGTGGTGCTGAAGGTTCACGCTAAATTATCTTGATAAAAGGCATTTCTGAAACTGCCGCGAAGACGTCTGGACACATTGACAAATTTCGAAGGTACGGGAATCTAACAGCCATTGGCCAAGCATATTCCAAGTCAGATAACGTCACGTTGATGCTGAGATGGGAGTACTACGAACCGTTATAATTAAACTTTCACTCAAAAAAATATATACTTTTTTACAATTATTTTATTTTTGACATTTTAAGAAGTGAAATAGAAAGAAATATTTATAAAAAAATTTAAATCCGTTAAAATTTAATTATTGATATTTTTAATAATTTTTTTTATATTTTTATAATTTTATATTTATATCTAACATGTTGTTAATCCCAATATTATAACTTTTCATTTACTATTTTTTATACTTTTTCCTTTCTTCTTTTATTAGTCAAATCTACTACACTTTTTATCTATATCTATAAATAAATTAAAATTCAATTTTAATAGTTATATTCATAAATTTATTAAAATATCTTTCACATTTTTATTATCTAAAGATAATGATCGATAATTATGACGATGGTTAACATTTACTTCAAAAGCTTTAAAAAATTCATTTATAAATTTAATGTGAATTTAATGTGGTTTTATTAAGGGTATTATGAGAAAAAGTGTTTTTCATTTTCAATCCCTTCAAGGTCACAAAAATGACACTTTTTAGAAATATCTTGTTTCATTATGAGGCGGGTGACAATTTGTTCTTATTTTAGTAATTTTGATATTCTTCTTTACACTAGTAAAAATAAAAAAATGTTTTTGATATTTTAAATTATTAGAGTTAATCACCTCATTATAATATCTTCATTTTTTTTCTCTTTTAATTTTTTATTTTACAAAGTTAACTTTTCCTTGAATTACAATATCTAAAATTTTGAAACTATTTTTAAAACGCTTTCTCCTTTCTTTTAACTTTTTTTTTTAATACATTATACATTTAAATTGTAACCATTCTCCAAAATTCTAAATTGTTTTTAACTCCTATCCATAATTTTTTATATGTAATCAAATCTGATTACATGTCCATAAACCAAATATATAATAAATTATAAACTCTTTTTGTCTAAAATTTACATCAGTTCCTTTGCAAAAGAGTATTATAATTGTTGATCTCAATTTTTTCAAAAATTTCCTGCTGTCGATCTGAAACTTGTGCGTAGTAAAACCCACCTTCATCCAAGTCCGTTCCGTCCCTTGATAGGCAATCATCATCCTGATTAAAATATCTATAGATGTGCTATGCTTTTATTTGTTGAAAATGCTTGTGCATCTCTCTAACCTTTGCCATTAGATTATTTTCATTAATATACCAATCAATAATAACCTTAGAATCCCCCAACAATAATAATCTTGGTACTTGTTTAAGATAAGAAAAATATAAAATTAACCAAAGTGCCATCAGTTCCCCTTTAGAATTTGTTCCTTTTCCACAATTCATTTTTATTTTAAAGGTACCCATTATTGGGCATTTCAAAATGGCTCCAACCCCACATTTTAAGCCTCTTTTCTGTGGAACCCCATCAAAAAAGCCAACTGCCCCTACCCAATCAATAGTTGGTGGCCTATACATCCTTTTTTGAAAAATATCATGTGTAAGTTTTTGTTCCTCCAATTCCTGTAAGATAAAATTACATACTAAGTTTTTGTCCTTCGAATATCAGCAGGTTCTTGTGCTACCAAACCTCCCAACTAATAAGACATGGGATTTCATTCCATTTTTCCTTCCTCTTTGTCCAACTAAGGAGACTGTTTTCAAAGATACCTCCTTGCCAATTGTTGACTAGTTTTATTTTTTTAGTGATGGTTTGCCAGATGATTTTTATAAAATTGCAATCCCTAAATAAATGTAACATAGTCTCTTCACTTTCCTTACAAAGAACAGATATGCTAGGTCCCTGAAAACCCCTTTTTATCAAATTATCCCAAGTGAGAATTTTATGTTGCCACAACAACCAAACAAACAGTTTTATCTTCAATGGTATTTTCCACTTCCAGATCTCAGAATACCAGAATTTCGACTCTACCCCCATATCCTCCATCACTTGCACTTCATATGCTAGTTTAGCACTGACTTGTCCTTGTTTGGTATCCTAAGACCACATTAAATTGTCTTTCTCATCATTTAATTTTATTCTAGGATTTACCAACCCTTTAGTATAATTTTTCCGTTCATCTTTTTGTACTCCCTCCAAGCCTAAAATTTCAGCATTTTTCCAATTTGTTAAAATACTACCTTCCTGTACATTTGAACCTAAATGAGCGAGGCAAGTCGCCCCTTGTTCTTTTAACAATAATATAAGGTTCTCTGATAATTTATAGAAATGGTGAGACCCTATCATAGGATCATCACCTATTCTGATGTCTCTCCCACTCTCAGGCTTCCAAACCAACCAATTGGAAATTATGTTTACCGAAGAGGTTAGGGCTCTCCAGAAATTTGAGGTTCCATTCTAATTTCTTCTTGCCTATCTGAACCACTTTTCTACAGTTTTCCTTTTAAGATATTTTTTCAATATCACCTCATGCCAAAGTCCAGGCATCATGAGGCATCTACATAAAAAAAATTCCTCCAATGCTTGACCAACCATAAATATATTTTTTATTCCCCATCCACCAACTTTTTTAGGTTTTTCTATCTTTTTCCAGTTTGATAAATGAATACCTTCCTTTTCTTTTTTACCAGACCATAAAAAACTGAACATTCTCCTTCTAATACTATTTAGTACACTCTTGGGAATTTTTTCTAGTGAAAACCAATACACAGATATGATTTCAAGTACTTTTTGTACAAGTATCATTCTTCCTCCTAGAGTAAGCCACCTATGGTTCCATCTCAATTTTATCTTTTCAAATTTTTTCTCTAGCCATGACCAATTCCCTCTTGTATAACAGTTTGGTTTGATATAAAACCCAAGATACTTAAAGCCTGTGTCTACAGGTTTAACATCAAAGGGAAGCAGTTCCTTCAACACATTTATCTCTACATCCTCCCAACCAACTTCTAAGAAAATAGACTTTTGAGAGTTGAATTCTATCCCTGAAGCCTTACAAAAAAGATCTAATATCTCCTTGTATTATTTCCATACATCCATGTTTCCAAACCCAAAAAATATTACATCATCTACAAACATTAGGTGTGTAATATTAAATCCTCTCGCCACAGTAACACCCTCATTTTTCTTATCCCAAACCCTCTCCTGTATGATTCTTCTTAGCCCTTCAATTGCAAGCTAAAAAAGTAGTGGAGATAAAGGGAAGCCTTGCCTGATACCTCTTGAAGATTTTAAAAAACATGTAGGTTTTCCATTAATCATTACTGCATAATTTTCTGATGTTACACATCCCATGATCCAATTGGTTTCTTCAAGGATTATACTAATATGAAGTAGAACAAGTCTAAGAAAACCCCAATCCACCGTATCATATGCTTTGGCTAAATCTAGTTTTAGAACCAGTGCTTTTTGGTGCTTCATCTTTATGCTATGTAATAATTCATGTACCACTCCAATTGCATCCATTATTTGTCTACCATCTAAAAAGCCAAATTGTTATTTTGATAAACCAGTGGACAGGAATGATTTTATTCTGGTAGAAATTATTTTTGAAATAATGTTGTATATCATATTGCATAAAGATATAGGCCTAAATCCTCCGAAAGATTCAGGTTTGTCACTTTTTGGGATTAAAGAAATAAAGGTAGCATTTATTGCTCCCGACACTTTCCCTAACCTTTTCGACTCTTCTACAACCTCCAAAATTTCAGACCCCACAATATCAAAAAATGCCAAAAAGAATTCAACAGTCCAGCCATCCGGCCCATGACTCTTTGAGCACTTAAATCCTTTTAATGTTTTTAACACTTCATCTAGGGAAACTAGATCATCTATCCTGCTACCCTCTTCCTCAGAGAACATTCTCAGATAATTCCTTAAAACTGCAAGTTGATCTGTAATAACCAAGTTTCCTTGTGCTTTAAACAAATTCTGAAAATACGCACCAAATTCCTTTTGTAGATCTGAACTGTTTGTAATAGTTGTTCCATCTCTCTTTGTGATATCCCAAATGGTGTTTAATTTTTTTCTTGAGTTTGCATAAGCATGAAAAAAATTGGTATTCTTGTCTCCAGCTGCCAACCAGTTTACCCTATTTTTCTGTCTCCAAGTCTCCTCCTGTTGTTTTAAAAGTGTCATTTTCCTCTGTTCTTTAGCTAGCACCAATATCTTAACATTTTCCTCCACAAAACCTCTAGGAAAATCTGTATATAGCTTATCCAAATCTGATTCCAACTGAACCAATTCTTTTTTATCTTCATCCTTCTTCTTTCTTTCCCATTCTATAACCATGCTCTTAAGTCTTTTTAATTTTTTTACCAACGATTCCATAGGTGTCAAAACCTTTGTCCCCAGCAAATCCACCCAACTAGTTCTAACCATAATAACAAAATCTTGATCCTCCAGCGAAACAACATTAAATTTAAATGGGTAGAGGGCTATATCACTCCCAAAGTCCAGTTGTAACATTATTGGCATGTGATCCGAGATCTTGTCATTGCAAATCCAGGATCTGTATCTGATTCCTGAAGAGAAAAGCTTCTCAGATATCAGAAATTGATCCAACCTTTTTGCAATGTAATCTTGACCTTTCCTTCCATTCCTCCAAGTCGGAAGAATTTTTATTGGCTCAACATCTACAAAACCTTAATTTTGAACCAAATGACTGAATAAAAGTTGTAAAGGATCCACCCTAGCCTCATCCCCCCAAAAATTTCCTACTAGAAGTAGTGAAGTTAAGGTCACCCCCTAGGATTAAATTTTCCTCGTCAAAGATCCCATTCCTTTTTAAATCCTCCTAGAATACCACTCTGTCAGCATAAGGTACATAACAATTTATTAACCTCACCTTTAAATTTGTGTCTTTAACTACTCCTTCCAACAAAAACCCTGCTTGTTTCAAGAACACATCAAAATTATCCTTACAAGGGTTCCAAGCTGAAATCAATCCTTCCAAGAGACCAATAGAATCAACTGGACAAAAATACCAATTAGGGAGAAGTTTGGAAAATAATTCCCTTGCTTTTTCCGCACCTACCATCGTTTTCTGTATGAAAAGTACATCTAGTTTGCTTTTATCTAAAAACCTAGAGAGGGACAATGACTTTAAGGAGCTCCCCACTCCTCTCACATTCAGGGAAGCCATGATCATGTTTTCACCTTAGCTAGTGCTTTCTAAGATCTAAACGCCCTAGGCCCAGTTACAGCCTCATGAAGAGGTATAACTGAGATTTTCTTTTCTTTTCCCAATTTCCTTGCACTCCTAGTTTTAATACGAGAAAAATTTGTTTCCAACCCTCCCAAAAATGCCCCTTTAATCAATGCATTCCTGCATTCCCGACCACCAAACCCCTGACCCCTACTCCCCTCCGCCTTCCCAACCTTTTGGTTATTTAGTAACACCCCACCAACAAATATTGGTATTTGCGTTCGGGTTGAAACCTCCCTATATGTAGGTAAAAAATTACAAAGGGTTTCCTCCACCTCCGACAGTCCACTTGTCGGTAGTAATCCCTCATAAGTCCCCACAACTCAGCTGTCATTCCCTCCTAGAATGTTCTGAGATGAAAGAATGTCTCCCTTCCCTTCTAGACCTATTTCACAAGAGTTTCCCACAACCATTGTAGATTTCCCTATCAACCCCAAACCACTACTATTTTCCATAGTCACACTTGGTTCTAAAATTCAACCAAATTAGAGAGCTTATTATAAAACAACAAGTCAGATTCCCTAACTAAATGATCCCCACCTGATTCCCCTATCGACCCCCCTATACCCGGTTTCTCAACCATATGAACAACCTTATCATCATTATCAGACTCATCTTTGCATGTCCCCGAATCCATTATGTCAAAACATTTTAATAGAGTCATTGCTACAAAACGATCACCCTTCCCTTCCATACCCAAACCACCATATATTCCTTCACCTCCAATAGATTTAGTTCCTTCAACCATTAATGGATTCTGATCAATCCACAACTTTTCAAAATCCGCCTCAGGAATATCCCTATCAAGGTTTCCAAGTGAACCCCATTTACCTGATAGCACAAATGTGTATTTAGATTTATCAATCCTACTTGTCACATCACAAGTGGTCCCCCGGGCCCGTTTGTTAATCCCTTTTACAATGGTAATGGGTGTTAGGTAGCCTCCCTTCCATTCCAAACCTTTCACAGTGGGTTTTCCCTCAGTCTCAATAGACATTATACCTTCACCCAGAAGGTGAATCAGTTTGCAAGATTGATTTTGTGAGGCCCCACCTACAAAAACCATACCAGAATCACTAGGTCATCCGCCACCACACGATTGCATTGGAAAATCATGTTTATATTGTCTTTCAGATTCCCTCCCTTAGTCTTTCACTGCCCCTGAATTCGCAATTAAGGTCATCTCTCCCACACCCGCCCCAGGCAACAAACAAACATCCCTTATGGCCTCAGACAGGTAGCTCGCGCCCTCCAAACACTCTCCCATATAATATCCAATATGAAAGATCTTTCCCTTAATACAAATCTTAACTCCCATCCCTCCCTTCGAAGGTGCTTCCTCACTCTAAGGATCTAATGCTAAAACTGACTTCTCTTGTAATAATAATGAATTCAGGGAAGGTAAATGTTCAGGAAGGTTTGAATTTGTCTTACCACATTTTCCTTCGCTTTGTATCACTTGAGTATTAGTCCAGTCGTGACATTATTGCATCTCAACATTATTTTCCTTGACTGTTCTTCTCGATAATCTAGTCGTGAAAATTTTCTTTTGAACCACCTATTCCTCGCATTGATAACACAAGTGTCCAGTCTTTCTACACCCCGAGCAACGAAAAGGCCCTCCAGCATAATCCAATCTCTGTTGGATCTTTTTTCCCTGCCAATTAATTTCAATCTCTTCTGGTAGGCCTACAAATGTGTCCACTTCAACCATCAACTTCCCCATCCGATGATCAAAACCCCCAAACTGTTTTGGGGGTTTTGATCACCGGATGGGGAAGTTGATGGTTGAAAAATATATATATATATATATATATATATATATATATATATATATATATATATATATATATATATATATATATATATATATTACATTAATCTATTTTTTAACATTTTAAGAAGTGAAATAGAAAGGAATATTTACAATTTTTTTTAAATCTTTTAAAATTTAATTATTGATATTTTTAATTTTTTTAATTTTTTATATTTTTATAATTTTGTATTTATATATAACATGTTGTTAATCCCAATATTATAACTTTTCATTTACTATTTTTTATAATTTTTTCTTTCTTTTCTTATTAGTGAAACCTACTACACTTTTTATGTATATTTATAAATAAATTAAAATTCAATTTTAATAGTTATATTCATAAATTTATTAAAATATCTCTCTCACATTTTTATTATTTAAAGTTAATGATTGTTAATTATGATGATGGTTAACATTCACTTCAAAAGCTTTAAAAAAATCATTCATAAATTTAATGTGGCTTTATTAAGGGTATTATGAGAAAAAGTGTTTTTCATTTTCAATCCCTTCAATGTCACAAAGATGACACATTTTAGAAATACCCTGTTTCATTATAAAGTTGGTGACAATTTGTTCTTATTTGAGTAATGTTGATGTTCTTCTTTACATAAGTCAAAATAAAAAAATACTTTTAATATTTTAAATTATTAGGATTCATCACCTCATTATAATATCTTCATTTTTTTCCATACAAAGTTAACTTTTCCTTGAGTTACAATATCTAAAATTTGAAACTATTTTTAAAACCCTTTCTCTTTTATTTTCAATTTTTTTTTAATACATTATACATTTAAATATTAATCACATATTTAAATAAAATTTAACTGGGATATACTCTTTTTTTCAATATGAAAAAAACACTTATATTAGTAAATATAAAACTGTCTCTTTTTCTGATTTTACAAACTGTAACCATTCTCCAAAATTCTAAATTGTTTTTAACTCCTGTCCAGAAATTTTTATATGCAATCAAATCTGATTACATGTCTATAAACCAAATACACAATAAATTATAACCTTTTTTTGTCTAAAATTTACATCCTTTGCAAAAGAGTATTCTAATTGTTGATCTCAATTTTTTCAAAAATTTCCTACTGTCGATCTGAAACCTGTGCATTGTAAAATCCGCCTTCATTAAAATCCTCCTTCATCAAAGTCCAATGCTTCCTTTGATAGTCGATCATCATCCTGATTAAAAGCTCTATAGATGTGTTGTGCTTTTATTTGCTGAAAATGCTTGTGCATCTCTATAACCTTTGTCATCCAAGGCTGCAAAGCTATCACATGTAGATTATTTTCTTTAATATATCAATAAATAATAACCTTAGAATCCCCCAACAATAATAATCTTGGTACTTGTTTAAGATATGAAAAATATAAAATTAACCAAAGTGCCATCAGTTCCCCTTTAGAATTTGTTCCTTTTTCACAATTCATTTTTATTTTAAAGATACCCATTATTGGGCATTTCATAATGGCTCCAGCCCCACATTTTAAGCCTCTTTCCTGTGGCGCCCCATCAAAAAAGCCAATTGCCGCTACCCAATCAATAGTTGGTGGCCTATCCATCCTTTTTTGAAAAATATCATGTGTAAGTGTTTGTTCCCCCAATTCCTGTAAGATAAAATTACATACTCTGATATGTTTTTTTTTTTTGTCCTTCGAATATCAGCAGGTTCCTATGCTTCCAAACCTCCCAACTAATAAGACATGGGATTTCATTCTAGTTTTCCTTCCTCTTTGTCCAATTAAGGAGATTGTTTTCAAAGATACCTCCTTGCCAATTGTTGACCAGTTTTAGTTCCTTAGTGATGGTTTTCTAGATGATTTTTATAAAACTGCAATCCCCAAATAAATATAACATAGACTCTTCACTTTCCTTACAAAGCACACATATGCTAAGTTCCTAAAAACCCCTTTTTATCAAATTATCCCAAGTGAGAATTTTTTGTTCCAACAATAACCAAACAAATAGTTTTACCTTCAATGGTATTTACCACTTCCAGATCTCAGAATACCAGAATTTCATCTCTACCCCCATATCCTCCATCACTTCCACTTCATATGCTAATTTAGCACTGACTTGTCCTTGTTTGGTATCCCAAGACCACATTAAACTGTCGTTCTCATCATTTATTTTTATTCCACGATATACCATCCCTTTTGTATAATATTTCCAGTCATCTTTTTGTACTCCCTCCAAGCCTAAAATTTCATCATTTTCCCACTTTGTTAAAATACTACCTTCCTGTACATTTGAACATGCATGAACAAGGCAAGTCACCCCTTGTTCTTTTAACAATAATATAAGGTTCTCTAATAATTTATAGAAATGGTGAGACCCTATCATATTATGATGTCTCTCCCACTCCCGGGCTTCCAAACCAACCAATTGGAAATTATGTTTACCAAAGAGGTAAGGGCTCTCCAGAAATTTGAGGTTCCATTCCAGTTTCTTCTTCCCCGTTTGAATAACTTTTCTACAGTTTTCCTTTTAAGATATTTTTTCAATATCACCTCATGTCAAAGTACAAGCATCATGAGGCATCTCCATAAACTCTTTTCTGCTAATGCTTGACCAAACATAAATATATTTTGTATTCCCCATCCACCAGCCTTTTTAGGTTTTGCTATCTTTTTCCAGTTTGATAGATGCATACCTTCCTTTTCTTTTTTACCAGACCATAAAAAACTGAAAATTATCCTTCTAATACTATTTAGTACACTCTTGGTAATTTTTTCCAGTGAAAGCGAATACACATATATGCTTTCAAGTACTTATTTTACAGGTATCATTCTTCCACCTAGGGTAAGCCACCTATAGTTCCATCTCAATATTCTCTTTTCAAATTTTTTCTCTAGACATGACCAATCCCCTCTTGTATAACAATTTGGTTTGATATAAAACCCAAGATACTTAAAACCTGTGTCTAAAGGTTTGACATCAAAGGGAAGTAGTTCCTTCAACACATTCATCTCTACATCCTCCCAACCAGCTTCTAAGAAACTAGACTTTTCAGAGTTGAATTCCATCCTTGAAGCCTTATAAAAAATATCCAATATCTCCTTGTATTCTTCCCATACAACCATGTTTCCAATCCCAAAAAATATTACATCATATACAAACATTAGGTGTGTAATATTCAATCCTCTCTCCATAGTAACACCCTCAATTTTTTTATCCTGAACCCTCTCCTGTATGATTCTTCTCAACCCTTCAATTACAAGCAGAAAAAGTAGTGGAGATAAAGGGAAGCCTTGCCTTATACCTCTTGAGGATTTAAAAAAACTTGTAGGTTTGCTATTAATCAGTATTGCATAATTTTTTGATGTTACACATCCCATGATCCAATCAGTTTCTTCGAGGCTTATACCAATCTGAAGTAGAACAAGTCTAAGAAAACCCCAATCCACCGTATCATATGCCTTGGCTAAATCTAGTTTTAGAACTAGTGCTTTTTGGTTCTTCACCTTTATGCTATGTAATACTTAATGTACCACTCCAATTGCATCAGTTATTTGTCTACCATCTTAAAAGCCAAATTGTTCTTTTGATAAACCAGTGGACATGGATGATTTTATTCTGATTGCAATTATTTTTGAAATAATCTTGTATAGTAGATTGCATAAAGATATAGGCCTAAATCCTCCAAAAGATTTAGGTTTGTCACTTTTTTGGATTAAAGCAATAAAGGTATCATTCATTGCTCTCAAAACTTTCCCTAACCTTCTCGACTCTTCTACAACCTCCAAAAGTTCAGAAACCAGAATATCGAAAAATGCCAAAAAGAACTCAATAGTCCAGCCATCCGGCCCAGGAGTCTTTGAGCACTTAAATCCTTTTAATGTTTTTAACACTTCAGCTAAGGAAACTAGATCATCTATCCTACTACCCTCCTCCTCAGAGAACATCCTCGGATAATTCCTTAAAATTGCAAGTTGATCTGTAATAACCAAGTTTCTCGGTGCTATAAACAAATTTTGAAAATATGCACCAACTTCCTTTTGTAGATCTAAATTGTTTGTAATAGTTGTTCCATCTCGCTTTTTGATATCCCAAATGGCATTTAATTGTTTTCTTGAGTTTGCATAAGCATGGAAAAAAATTGTATTCCTGTCTCCAGCTGCCAACCAGTTTACCCTACTTTTTTGTCTCCAAGTCTCCTCCTCTCGTTTTAAAAGTGTCCTTTTCCTCTGTTCTTTAGCCAACACCAATATCTTAACATTTTCCTCCACAAAACCTCCAGGAAAATTTGTATATAGCTTATCGAAATTTGATTACAACTGAACCAATTCTCTTTTATCTTCATCCTTTTTCTTTCTTTCCCATTCTATAACCACACTCTTTAGTATTTTTAATTTTTTTACCAATGATTCCATAGGTGTCAAAAACTTTGTCCCTAGCAAATCCACCAGAATGGTTCTAACCATACTAACAAAATCTTGATCCTCCAACCAAACAACATTAAATTTAAATGGGTAGTGGTCTATATCACTCCCAAAGTCCATATGTAACATTATTGACATGCGATATGAAATATTGTTATTGCAAATATAGGATCTGTATCTGATTCCTGAAGACACAAGATTCTCAGATATCAGAAACCGATCCAACCCTTTTGCAATGCAATCTTGAAATTTCCTTCCATTCCTCCAAGTCGAAAGAATTTTTATTGGCTCAACATCTACTAAACCTTAATTTTGAACCAAATGACTAATTAAAAGTTGTAAAGGATCCACCCTAGCCTCAGTCCCTAAGATTAAATTTTCCTTGTCAAAGATCCCATTCCTTTTTAAATCCTCCCAGGATACTACTCTTTCAGCATAAGGTCCATAACAGTGGATTAAACTCACCTTTAAATTTGTGTCTTTAACTACTCCTTCCAGCAAAATCCCTGCCTGCGTCAAGAACGCATCAAAACTAGCCTTACGAGGGATCCAAGGTGAAATCAATCCCCCCAAACGAACAATAGAATCAACTCCACAAAAATACCAATTAGGGAGAAGTTTGGAAAAAACTTCCCTTTCTTTTTCCGCACCTACCATTGTTTCTTGTATGAAAAGTACATCTAGTTTGTTCTTCTCTAAAACACTAGAGAGGGACAATGAATTTAAGGAGCCTCCCGCTCCTCTCACATTTAGGAAATCCATGATCATATTTTCACCCTAGCCAGTGCTTTATGAGATTTAAATTCCCTAGGCCCAGTTACAACCTCATGAAGAGGTATAACTGAAAGATCCTTTTCTTTTCCCAATTTCCTTGCACTCCTAGTTTTAATAGGAGAAAAATATGTTTTAAACCCTCCTAAAATTGCCCCTTTAATCAATGCATTCTTGCATTCCCGACCAACAAACCCCTGACCCCTGCTCCCCTCTTCCTTCCTAGCCTTTTGGTTATCCATTAACACCCCACCAACAAATATTGGTATTTGCGTTCGGGTTAAAACCTCCTTGTATGTAGGTAAAAAATTACAGAGTGTTTCCTCCACCTTCGATAGTCCACTTGTTGGTTGTAATGCCTCAGAATTCCCCAAAACCCGCCTGTCAGTCCCTCCTAGAATTTTCTAATATGAAACAAGGTCGCCCTTCCCTTCCAGACCTATTCCACAAGATTTTCCCTCAACCATTGTAGATTTCCCTATCAGCCCGAAACTGCTACTATTTTCCATAGTCACACCTGGTTCTAAAAATCAACTAAATTAGAGAGATTATTATAAAACAACAAGCGGGATTCCCCAAATAAGTGATCCCCACCCAATTCCCCTATCGATCCCCCTATAACCGGTTTCTCAACCGTATCAACAACCTTATCATCACTATCAGACTCATCTTTTTATGTCCCCGAATCCATTCTGTCAAAACCTTTTAATAGAGTCGCTGCTACAAAACCATCACCCTTCCCTTCCATACCCAAACCACCATAAATTCCTTCACCTCCAACAAATTTATTTCCTTTAGCCATTAATGGATTCTGATCAATCCACGACTTTTCAAAATTTGCCTCAGCAATATCCCTATAAAGGTTTCCAAGCGAACCCCCTTTACCCGATAGCACAACTATGTATTTAGATTTATCAATCCTACTAGTCACATCGCAAGTGGTCCCTCGGGCCTGTTTTTTAATCCCTTTTACAACTGTCATGGGTGGTAGGTAGCCTCACTTCCATTCCAAGCCCCACATAGTGGGTTTTCCCTCAGTATCAACAAACATTATACCTTCACCCAAAAGATTAATCGGTTCGCAGGACTCATTTTGTGAGGCCCCACCTACAACAACCTTAGCAGGATCACCAGGTGATACCCTACCACCCGATTGCATTGGGAATTCATGTTTATATCATCTTTCAGATTCCCTCCCTCGATCTTTCACTTCCCCCGAATTCGCAATTAAGGTCGTCTCTCCCACACCCACCCCAAACAATAAACAAACATCCCTTACAACCCCAGACAGGAAGACCATGCCATCCAAACACTCTCCTATATCATATCCAATATGAAATATCTTTCCCTTAATACAAATCTTAATTCCCATCCCTCCCTTTGAAGGTGCTTCCTCACTCTGACGATCTAATGCTAAAACCGACTTCTCTTGTAACAATAATGAATTCAGGGAAGATAAATGTCCATGAACATTTGAATTTGTCTTATCACATTTTCCTTCACTATGCATCTCACATTTTCCTTCACTATGCATTCGTGATGTTCTTGCATCTCAACATTATTTTCCTTGATTGTTCTTCTCGATAATCCAGTCGTGAAAATTTTCTTTTGAACCACTTCTTCCCCACATTGATAACATAGTTGTCCAGTCTTTTTACAACCCGAGCAATGAAAAAGCACTCCAGTATAATCCAATCTCTGTTGGATCTTTGTTCCCTTCCAATTAATTTCAATATCTCATGGCAAGCCTGTGAATGTGTCCACTTCAACTATCAGCTTCCCCATCTGGTGATCAAAACCCCCAAATTATTTTATGTCGACCTATATAAATTTCCCAATTTCATTCCCAATAAGGTTGAAGACATATAAGCTCCACAAATCCAAGGGGCGTCCTTGTAAGAGAACCCACAGATGTCGATATATGATTATTTTTTTTTCTGTATTGAAGCCCACATGTCACTGAGTCATCATCAAGCTTCCATTTTTTACCAACCAGATCTTCTGGAGCACCCTATCCAAATATTTTGAATTCTTGAAAATGAAACATAACCATCCATTTATTAAAATGAAAGTTTCTGGTACATATCCAAGAAAGGACTGACCCCTGTCTAGACAAGTTGAGGGTCGTATATTCACCAAGTCGGCCCTATTCTGGCTGCACAATTTTTCACAATCTTTTACCTCCCCTACCACGTTCACCACTACTACCCTCACAACCTCTCCTCCACTCACCCCTGTCTCTTGATGAGGATGCCCAAAACCCCCTCTACAACACTGAGCATCACGATCCCTCGATACCTCCTCAGCTGAACCAGGGAAGGTGAGTTTTCCTTTACCAAGAGTATAATCCGATCTAACCCCATATCTGTAGCACGGATAAAAGTGTGAATCATTCGCCTTACCAAACTTGAGCTTGGCCCCATAGTCATCTTCCCAAGAGAACATGTCATTTATTGTATCGAATGTGTTATTCCTCGTCGGACCAGTTGAACTATCACCAAGTGTCCCCACTAATGTATTGTCGGACCACTCGACCTCCTCTACTACTAGCTCCTCCCCTAACAACCTTAATTTTTTTTTATATCTTGTTAAATATACCCTATACTCATCATTAGTCTTATACAACCCTTTATGGCTCCTCCAGAGCTCCTACGAAGAGTCCAACAATTGGACCCCAACTTCAGACGTCATTCCAGCCAATAAGAAGTTAACACCTCCTTCTCCCCTTCGATCCTTTACTCTCTTGGAATCAGATCCCCATGATCCTGATCCAAACCTCCAGCTTCCTGCCCCCATGGGGGCCAAGTAAATTATCCCATCCCAAACCCTAACCAAAACCTAACCAGACCATCCCTTATCTTAATTTGGATATACTCATAATCTATATAATTTATTTTACATTAACCTCACTTATTAAAAATTATATATAAATCATTTTACTAACATCAATTATTAAAATATATAATTCATACAGAGTTGATGAAGATACCACTTATATTCAAGTCATAATGAAATTTCTATTAGAAACTCTTTGTTGATAAAAAGTCTAAAAAAAATTTATACACAATTTTAGATCAAAAGTCGGATTTCTTACTAACGACTAGTTCAACCTGTTAGTACCACCATTTTTCCTTTCAATTAGAGTCAGTTTTAGTCAATTTATGGCCCAGTCATATAAGGATGTGAGATCAAGTACATAACAACAAAGGGGTCAAATTCAACAGGTGGTTGGTTGGCCCTTGGATTTGGGAATGGATGTCAAAGTCCAAACATGCATAAGTAAGTACGAGTCTATTCTAAAAGAGTCAAGTCCAGTTAAAAAGTGAGTCTCTACATGCCCTAGGTCTAGGTACGTTGTTAATATAAGTTGCATCGGCAAGTGCATTAACCATTATCGGCTCATTATGAAGTATGGAAGAATGAAACATTGCAGCATTCGTATCATGTATGCTCCCTAGCCCTTATCAATTGTATTTTACACGCGCAGATGTGCTATGGAAAATATGAAGTCTATTCCGAGACACCCAGTCACCATGAATTAAATGTCCCTTGGCATGTTTCCTCCTCCGGCTTGCTCTGTTACAAATTCTGGATGCTCTGCACGCATTCAGTTCACAAATCGGGTTTATGCATTGTTTGTAATCTTTTCCTGCAATCCCAAGTTGATCAAATTCTTCGCCTTGGTGCCTTTTCCAGATTCACTGTGCTCAATACAAATACAGTTGCACCATGACAACCTCCAAAAATGTAATAAAGGGCACGTGAAGTGGCAGGAGCACTAGGCTTGAGCCCCAAAGCGACTGGGATTCATTCTCACTCACAACAGGCACCCCCAAGGATCCAAAGGGAGTTTCACATTTTTCCCATGGAAACGAGGATATAATACCGCTCAGAGCCTGGAATGGAAGAAGTTGCACAGGAAGTAAAGATGTCAAAATCCCTATATCCCCAATAGTAGATACCCTGGAGAAGGGGCAGGCCAAGGAAGAACAAGGAAGTCGGGGAAATCCAAGTCCCAAACAAGCCGTGCTCAAAATCAACGACTGAAGAATTACTTATGCACGTTATTTGGATGGAGCCTGCCGAAGGTACAAGCCAAAGAAGCAGGAGAAGAACACAAAGGAAAGATTTTGCGGGCACTAATGTTCGAGATCCATCTCAACAAATCAAGCAGGTGCAACTCGTTGTCGTCGAACTTTACCAGGAAAACAAGGAACTTAGACAACAGTTAGCAGTGAAGGCTCTTGAAATGTTGGCATGACAAGGCCACGAAGGAAATGTGACATGGCTCAAAAGACAGCTCAGAGAGGCACATTATACAATCGTACAACTGCACGAAACACAGAGGCTGTCAGAAGAAAGGAATGCAAAGCATTTCAAAGAATGTGAAATGACCAAAGAGAAAGTCTGTGCGGCTGTAGCCAGTGCACAGAAGAAGCATGATTAACTTGGTTCATTATTATATCATCAAGTAGAGAAAATTTCTTGACATTTTTTAAGGAGGCATCGCCGTTAAACCATTTTGTCATTTTGGTAATGGCCATGACAGTCAACGTCTACTCGTCGCACACACACCCCAGGGAATCAACATGCAACAAAAATCAAGGTCAATACAATAGATGGAAGAAGCCTGTCAGAATACTTGATCGTTTATATACCTCACTGAAGGAAGGATTTTACACATCACTCTCCCCGTGATGAGACCTCATCGGTAACTGAATTCTCGTGGCATAATACAAGCAGTCATGATGTGACTAGATGTAGTTGTTATCTATTTTTGGAAAGGTGTCATGTGAAGAGTCATTTAGTGTAGAACAGTCAGTTTCCTAAATTCTAGGAATAGTAGATAGTGAGAAAGGCAACCCAAGCAATGCCCTTGAATATATATTTTATATTTTCAATGTAAGCTAGGTTGGTTGGCAAAATTAGTTTAGACAGTGTCTATTGAATGTAGTTTGAGTTCGATCAAAATTTAATGAAAAAGTCCTGAAGCTTTGATGAAAATATTCTAATTGTAGCAGTTGGACGTATTGTTTCCTTTCTTTGCGTATGTACTTCCTGTATTCTTTATTCATATCTATTTCTTTATAAATAGGAACATATTTTTGAACCTAGGATTCACTGCGCAGTGCCCTGGGATTCATGCCATTTAGACAAACTGTTTTCCTCTAAGTTAAACTCTAAATTCATCCTCAGTGGTGCTCCAAGTTTCTTTATGAGTTTTATCCCCGCCTCACACAAAAATTTTAAGTTGAAGTTTGTTGCTCGCTTAGCCTTTATCCTCTGAATTTCAGTCATTGATTCATTTGTTTCTATCATTTTCTTGAACCAACTCCATAGCCCAAGGTCTTACTCCCTTGCACCAATATAACCAGGACCCATTATTTCAAAGGTGTCAAATCTAGCCAATGGATTTAAAGCCATATCCCGCGCTGAGACTGCAAGATACCAGATATATAAAATATGTAGAACAGAAATAAAATGCTAGAAATGGCAGAATAACAATAAAATATCCAGCATAATCTTCACAATACACATAAATGATATAACAATAGCAATAAAAATAACATTTTGATTCAGAAAGCAATGTTCACAGGCCTCTTTGATGGGGCAACCTCCAATTGAGTAGTGCTCTGTTACAATAATCTCCAAGCTAGGGTTCTCATACCCTCGACCCTTATTTATACTAAATATGTCTATTACGAGAAGCATCTAGAGGAAGATCCTTCTAGAAGTGGAAGCTTCTATTAGGTCTTCTTACATCCGCCTTATTCTATTTTATTGAAAGGCCTTATTAATATTGACCTTTATTACATCCAAATACATTGATCTACCTATGTGCGGGTTAGTACCTTAACATGTTTTCCCCCTTAAAAACAACCTTGTCCTCAAGGCTTGAGATGTGGAAACTGCTACAGAATGGTAGCTGGTTCCCAAGTGGCATCTGCTGGAGTCATATCTTTCCACTGTACTAGCACTTCCTTGATGGTCCTCTAACGCAGGTGACGCTCACGCTGGTCCAAAACTAATTCTGGTTGTAGCCAAATGGATTCTTCTTCAGCTAACTCTGGAAGGTTGGCTTGAATTTGGCACCTGGTTCCAATCACCTTCTTCAAGCATGAAACATGAAAAACAGGATGTAGCTTCGACCGACTGGGCAGAGCTAACTGATATGTGACTTGTCCCACATGCTTGAGAACTGTGTAAGGGCCATAAAATTTGGGTGCTAGCTTCTGACAATGCTCGGCCTTGAGGGAAGTTTGCTTATATGGTTGTAGTCTCAGAAACACCTGATCCCCTTCTGCAAATTGACGTTTAGAGCGACCTTGATCTGCTTGCGGCTTCATTCTATTATGTTCCATGACCAAGTTCTCTTTAACGGTACGAAGGATATCCTCTCGGATTGTAAGTGTTTGGTCAACCGCCTGGACCTTTGAGGTACCCGGTAAGTATGAGAGGACAAAAGGTGGCTTCTGTCCATATATCGCTTCAAAAGGAGTCATGTGAGTGGTTGTATGGTATGTAGTGTTGTACCACCATTCGACGAGGGGTAACCATTGAGCCCACTGGTGTTGTTTTTCAGAGGCAAAACACCTCAGATATGTTTCCAAACACTTGTTGACAACTTCCGTTTGACCATCCATCTAGGGATGATAAGCTGAGCTGAGCTGCAATTGTGTGCCTTGTAGCTTAAACAACTCTTGCCAAAAATTTCTTGTGAAAGTTGGGTCTCGATTAGAAACAATAGAGTGCAGCATGCCATGAAGCTTGAAGACCTGGTCCATGAAAATTTGAGCCACCGTGGATGTAGTAAATGGGTGGGGAAGAGCGCAAAAATGAGCATACTTGGAAAGGAGATCCACCACCACCATTATGACTAATTTATTCCCCGATTTGGGTAAGCCTATAATAAAGTCCATAGAGATATCCTTCCAAATAGGAGGGGGAATCGGAAGCGGTTGGAGGATGCCTGGAGATTTGACTGTTTCTCCCTTGTTGCGTTGACACACCTCACATTCAGCAACAAACTTACGGGTGTCCTGTTTCATACCATCCCAAAAAAAGAACGTTTGACTCGGTCAGATGTTTTGGTGAACCCTGAGTGCCCCGCTGTAGGTGTAGCATGAAGCTCAGAAAGCACCGCAGATTTGAGCTTGGATTGTTTACTTAAATACAAGTGGCCTTTGTATCGAAGCTCATCTTGGAGCCAGGAGTACCCTAGGGGAGCCGGAGCCTTGTTTTGTAGTTGCTGGATCAAATGAAAACTTTTGGGATCTTGAAGCCATTCCTGGCGCACAGCTTGGAGCCAATCGGGTACAATGAAGGAAAGAGAAAAAAGGGATCCTTTGTCTTCATATTTCCAGGACAGTGCATCTGCCATGACATTGTCTTTTCCGTTCTTGTAAATGATCTCATAATCATATCCAAAGAACTTAGTCACCCATTTTTGTTGTTCCTGGGAAGAAATGCGTTGTTCCAGAAAGTACTTGAGGCTTTGATGGTCTGTCTTAATTTGGAAGCATTGCCCCAAGAGATACGGATGCCACAACTCAACGACATGCAGAATCACCAACATTTCTTTTTCATAAATGGGTTTGCCCAGATTCTTTTCAGACAGGTGCTTGCTAGTGAAGGCCAAAGGTCGACCCTCTTGCATAAGGACAACATCGATTCCTTTCTCTGAGGTGTCACATTCCAACACAAAGGCCTTTGTGAAGTCGGGAAGGGCTAGAACTGGAGTGGTGCACATGGTCATCTTCAAGGTTTAAAAAGATTGAGCAACTGCTGGAGTCCAAGTGAAAGAGTTCTTTTTTAGGAGAGTCATGAGAGGTTCTGCAATCTTTCCGTAGTTCTTAACGAACTTGCGATAATACCCTGTGAGGCCCAAAAATCCACACAAGATTTTTTGAGTCTTTGGGTGTGGCCAGTCTTGCATAGCTTCAATCTTTTTCGAGTCCACCCTGACGCCATCCTTCCCCACCAGATGACCCAAGTATTCTACTTCTGAGGCACCAAAAGCACATTTAGACTATTTCAGGAAAAGTTGGTGCTGAGAGAGTAGGCGGAGAACTTGATCCACATGAGTAAGATGGTTTGTCTAGATTTTTCTATAGATGAGGATATCATCAAAGAAAACTAAGACAAAATGACGGAGAAAAGGGTGGAAGACATGGTTCATAAGGCTCTGGAAGGTGGAGGGGGCATTACACAAACCAAAGGGCATGACCAAAAACTCATAGTGGCCCTCATGAGTGCGAAAGGTGGTCTTGGGAATGTCGTCCTCTTTCATACGTATCTGGTGATAGCCCGAGCGAAGATCAAGTTTGGTAAAGAATTGGGCGCCACTCAATTCATCTAGGAGGTCATTAATGACAGGAATGAGAAATTTGTCTTTGATGGTTAGTTTGTTGAGAGCACGGAAGTTAGGACACATTCTCCAAGAAACTTCTTTCTTTAGTACCATGACAACTGGAGAGGAGTAAGGGATCGTACTAGGACGGATGACGCCGACAATAAGGAGTTCCTGGACCATTTTTTCAATTTCATTTTTTGTGTGCAAAGGGGTGGCAATATGGACGTATATTGGGGGGAAGGCTTCCTAGGACAAGGGGAATGTAATGATCATGGACACCGCGGGAAGGAGGGAGTCCTTGGAGAGTGGAGAATACCATTTGATGTTTAGAAAGGAGGGCTTGGAGGTCTTGGGGCATTGGTGGGGTCTATGTGGCTTGTATGGCATGGAGTTGGACAATGACACCAGAATGACCTTTTTTGAGCAATTTTTCCATGCGATGAGAACTGATGAACTCAGGTGAACCATCATTGATGCCTTGAAATTTATATTGGTGGCCTCCTTGGTCGAATTGCATGGTTAATTTCTGAAAATCCATGAGAATGGGACCCAAAGTCCTTAGCCAATTTGTACCCAACACAATGTCACAACCGCCCATGTCAATAGAAAACATATGGGATTTCAGGTGGTAGTCACCGATTTCGAGACGCACATTTTCACAGTGCCCGCCACATTTCATAGAACCACCATTGGCAATAATGATTTGGAAATTGTTGACAACATGGATGTAGCAATGGGTTTCTTGGGCAATGCAGCGATGAATAAAATTGTGGGTGCTGCCACTATCAACCAGAATGATGACCTTTCGGTGCTTGATGTAACCGATTAACTTGAGGGTTTGGGGGGCAAAGAAGCTGTTGAGACCATTGAGGGAAATGATTGGTTCCACTTCGGGAGGGTCGGAGGGAGGGTTTATGTCAGTGATTTCTGGTGACTCGGGCACAAGGGGAGTGCCAACATCCTCTTCCGGAATATCCTAAGAGGTGGCCATAAAAATATTTTGTTCCTTACATTTGTGGCCTGGGAAATATTTGTCATCACAATTATAATAGAGGCCTTTGAGTTGGCGTTCAACCATTTCAGCCCTGGTCAATTTTTGGATTTTTAATGGGGGGGGAGGGAGTAGTGGGGTTTACTAGTTTAGGGCGAGGGATAAAGGAAGGCTTACATTTTTGGGAGGAAAAAATTTGTTGTGCTTCTTTATCTTTTTTAGTAGCCTCCACCCAAGTCGTAGGTCGAGCCATGAGGACATGGGCCCGAATCTCCTCCTTGAGGCCACTGATAAAACACTCTCGAAAGAAAGCATCAGTCATGCCCTCTGTTCGAA
>ML788012.1:134330-183480 GCA_009831015.1 Picea engelmannii
TTTTTTTTTTTTTTTTTACAGCTGCGGGGTTATACTTTGGTCTGAAGAATTCTATAGTGTTGAAATCCCAAAATTTTGAACCAAAGAGAAATGTGTATTTACTTAGCAAACCGAACACAGATGCGTGACAATAGATATTGTCGGTTTAATTTGTTTAGGTTTATGTTTATGTTCCCCAAGGGTTAGGTATTCAAGGGTTCTACAGACAAGGGTTTGCCCTATGCTATAGCTCTCTGATATACGTGCTGGGTCCAACAGTAGTACTCGACCCAATATCTCAGGGCACTAACTAAGGAGGATAGACCGTACCCTTAGCCGTACTACCCGACTACCCAGGTACTAGAGAGTATCTTCTTGAGTGTTGTTCTCAGTGACACTATAGCAGTCCGACGGCTGATAGGTTTACCTAAAGAGGGCTTCAAGAAATCCAGGTCAATCCATACACAGGTGTTGTCTGATGCGCTACCACTTGAAGGGGTACCAACAGGGGTTACAAGGGTGGACAACAGATGTGTGCTTAAGATCCACTTGTATTTCCTGTGTGTATGAATCCCTCAACCGCAGGTTTATGCACGTAATGACAGATCTCTGTGGCTTAAATATGCCGGAATATGTCTCTACCCTGAAAACAAAAAATACCCACAATTTCTGCTAAGGAACATGCTCTGATACCACTTGCAAGATACCATATATATAAAATATGCAGAACAAAAATAAAATGCTAGAAATGACAGAATAATAGTAAAATATCCAGCATAATCTTCACAATACACATAAATGATATAAAAATAGCAATAGAAATAGCACTTTGCTTCATAAAGCAATGTTCACAGGCCTCTTCGAGGGGGGAACCTAAAATCAAGCAGTGCTCTGTTACAATAATCTCCAAGCTAGGGTTCTCATACCCTCGACCCTTATTTATACTAAATATGTCTATTAAGAGAAGCATCTAGAGGAAGATCCTTCTAGAAGAGGAAGCTTCTATTAGGTCTTCTTACATTCGCCTTATTCTATTTTATAGAAAGGCCTTATTAATATTGACCTTTATTACATCCGAATACATTGATCTACCTATGTGCGGGTTAGGACCTTAACAGAGACAATGTCTCCTGAGAGAGCCCTCTCCAAGTCTAAAAGGCTAGTTTCAGGTTTCAAATTTGGTTGAAATAGTTACCTCCGTTGTTTGTTTATCAGTTGAACATATTTATAGAGTGATAACATTCTGGCGTCATTGTCGGGGATGAAATTGAATAAATTTTCCCTGTGAGAACGACTAAAGTTACAGTTTTAATGCCTGAGGGTAACAGAGGGAAAAATATCTATATTAGCTGAAACCTTTACCCTGGTGACTCCATTCAAACAGACCAGTAGCACCAAGTAACGCGGTTCAGGAACCCTAGCTCCGAGGATGATATATACTAGAGAAAAGCCTGACCCAAACCTTGTAGAGCCTGTGTATGACCCCGAGAAAATTTTCTGTAGGACTAGAGAGAAAGCGTCGGATCCCTTCTATTACCTGGACAAAATCTTGTCCTTACCCAAAGACGACGCAGAAAGAATTGACAACCTTGAGTTTGATGCATTATTTGAGAAAACCCTATTCATGTCTAAGTCGAAAACCAGCTTGGATGAGATAGTGTTCGACCAGAAGAGATTCCAAGCCCTGATATCTAATAATATCCCTCAAATACCCAACCCTCCTAGATCCATGGCTGCCAGATTCGCCCCCCTCGTTCAGCTAGCCCAACTGCATGATTTGCCCCAAAATTACAGCTAGAGGATTAAGCTCTACGATGCTGAAGGGAATGCTTCAGCCCAGAGGAATCTGGATTAGTTTAATGATTTAGTCAACCTAGAGGAGGTGGACTATGCATACACAAGAATGAGGTTGTTCGCGCAAAGTTTTTCGAGGGAGGTGAGGAAATGGTTCAAATCCCTCCCGGTTGCAAGAATTCGAGACTTCGTCGCGTTCGAGACATCTTTCATTACTAGATGTGGAGACAAGAAGAACCCTTTGCAACTGTTAACATAGTACAATAATATGAAGAAGGCACCGGAGGAGATGGTGAAAGAATTCTCAACCTATTTCATGAAGGTTTATAACTCGATTGCTGCAGAATTCCAGCCACTACCCCGGGCTATGCAGTTGCGATATGATGACACCTTCGACAACGATTTTGCCTTGTTGTTGAGAGAAAGAAGATCAACAAATCTAGACGCAATAATGAGCAACGTGATCAAATTCAAGGTAAATGTGATGGATTCAGGGAAGATCAAACAAAGATTCAACAGAGGCGATAAAAAGACTGTTGGGCTCCAACAAATCCTCCTAAATTTATACAAAATTTAAAGGGCCCCCATTAGAATCTTGATAATTGTAATGAGCTACAGAATCAACCTTTTCAAATAGTTCCATACCTTGGCTTGCTTTGAGACAAACTTAAAACATTCACTATAGTATGAGACATTCATTACAAGAGTATATGTCAAAATTTAGAAACGAGCATAGAAATCTCAATTTAAACAAAAAAGTTAATTTTTATCTACTGTTTACTTTCATTTAAATTATGATTAGGTGTTCTTTCTTTTGCTCATTAGCAAGTTGGACTATTTTGAATAATGGGTTCAATACTTCATCAAATAATATCTTGGTTGGTTTCTCATTTTTATAAAATCATTTGGTGATATTAATTAATTAAATTCTTTTTTCATTTTGCAACTCATTTCAAAATAAAAATAATAATAATAAAAAGAATTATCTATCATTTGTTTGATTTTGTAAAAAACAAAAAATAATATTTTTCTCTTGTCCATTAACTTGAATCTTCTAGAATTTTAAGATCATATTTGAAAGGAAATTATAAACAATGTTTGTTTAGAACTTATATTTAGTTTAAATTCATTTTTTATTTTATTGTTCTAGATTTTGTTTTATTCACAATTTTTAGGCTATTAATTTAGGTTTCTTTTTGTTTCACAGGTTTCTATTATCAGTTATTTGGTATGTCTCTGATCATGGCTTGATTTTATTATCTAAATATGTTCAAGTTGATGGATCGAAAAATAATATTGGATTGCTGCAAATAAATTTATGAGCAACAACAGATAAAATTTGGAAATGTGTCAAGAAAAATGACATGGTTTTGCGGGACTGATTGCAGCCAAACCATGAAGAATTTGAAGAAATGGTTGAAAACCCATCTCCCAAATGGACCCATTTATCTTCCACGAAGAAATTTTCACAAACAAATGCATGATTTGAGAGATATTTGTGTCGCTTTACGAGGAAAATTTTAGGTGGTGGAAATTATTAGTGATGCCCAGACTGTTCATTCATTGTATAAATATATGAGAAAGTTCAGAGCTAGGGATATGGAGGAAATTGAGAGGATGATTTTTATCCTTTCTCTTTTGTATATTATTTATTTTGTAAACTTTTCTTCTTTTCAAATAGAGTAATGGATGGTTGGAATCTTTGGGAGAATAGATGAGTATTTTCAAAGAAGAATATGAAATTTTAGGTTGCTTAATGGCTTTTGTCCTGTGAGTAAAATGGTTTTATTTTCATTATAATATTTTCACATTCTTTGAATAATTGATTATGCATTGATTTAAATTAACTTTAGTCTTTTTTATCAATACATGGTTAATTGCTATCATTTATATATTAATTTTTTCAATATTTAAGAATCTATTATCCCAAAAGTTCTTCTTGGACCATATGATGAACATATTTTGTTCAAATTATATGAGAAAACAATTTACTCTTTGGATTTTGTGTTTTTGTAGATTGTGCAATGTTAATATTGTTTCTCATATAATTTTTTAATATGAAACTTTATTTGTATTGAATTATCTTTAGACTATTATGCATATACTTTTTTATATCATGTTTTTCTCTATGTTGTTCATTATCTTTTGGTTTAGTTTATATATGTGACTGATCATCTATTCAAGTATTTTGAGTTTACATCTGATGTTAGATACCTGGTAACACCATTCCTGAGAATTGGAATTTCTTGCATTTTCAGTTATTGGACATTTCAAAGTCACAAGATATATAATTATTTGTCTTTCTATCGTTATAAGCTCACTCCAGAATATGAAACACTTCCTTGAATTTCTTTAGGAAGTATTACGCTTTCTTTTGTCATAGGTTTACACTTGACATAGGTTAAGAGGAGCTCATACAAATACAGAGAGATGAATTTATCTTAGTACTGTTGATCAGTGAGAGGTTAGTAAGTGCATTGCTTTCTTTTATTCATATTTGTATATATATGAATGAGACGATGATTGCATTAATTAGCTTTGATTGTTTCTATGTCATTGTTTCAATTGTATTTACTTAGTATTTATTAGTTTGAAATCTTTAAACATTAAAAAAAACAAAAAGATTTATGTTCTTACTTTATCTTATTTTGAAACATTATTATAAACATTCATTTTCGCAAGATTTTCAACTAAACCTTGTAAACTGTATATAGATTGCTTATAATCATTTGCATATTCATGTTTCTTTTTAATAAACATTAGTAAGTAATATATCATTTGTTAGAATCATAGATTTTAGATTAGTTTCATTTCTTTTATTATTTTTAGGACTTTAGTTGGCCAACAAAGCCATTAAACTCGTCGAGTGATTTCATTCCAAATGGCTTGGGTTATTTAGACAACCCCGATCTGGATTTGAACTTCCAGTTAACGGTGTGTCACTTACGCCTGTCAATAGAAACCCCAAGGAGACATGCAACCATCAACATCTTGGTCCTTAGATGATAATTTCAACTTGATGATGAAGACGATGGAGAAACTCATGGAGAGAATGCCCATGGGAAACAGACCTGCCACGTGAGAACAACATGACCCCCAACCCAGAAATTAGAACCTTAGAAGGGGTCCAGTTCCTCAGATCAAACAGAGGGAGCAGAAGGAGCAAAGAGAGCAGGCCGATCAACAGACAAGGCCTCTGTTCCAAAACAACTATGTGGACAAATACTTCGATCAGATGTTTGAAGACCAAATTTATTGTTGCGATGACAATAACCCACATGTGTTTTTGATAAAGGGAGAGCATGATCAATACATGAGTGAAAAAAATGATTTTTTGTTGGAAATAGATGATACACCATTTTGTGAAGCGGATGATGCACTTTCCTAGGATACAGAAGAGTTTAGAAAGGGCTATCAGAACGCCATCATGCAGTTTCAGAAGAGATATAACCTCAGGAGCAAGGAGGCATCTACCAAGCCTTAGTAGAAAAATCCCATATGGAAACCTCCGAAAAACACCCCTTCCACAAGACGAATGAAGTCGAACAACTCGACCAAGTATGCAACTGAAAAGGAGAAGTCAAAGGAGGGAGCCCTAAGGAAAGTGCCAAAAATAAGCCGGGAAGTGTGCGGAAAAGAGGTAGAGAAAGTCTTTCCCCCTTCTAACTTTGAGCATGAAATGGATAAAATCAAAATATCTATCCCATTTAAGAAACTTATCATAAAGGGTGAGTATCGAGAGAAAATGATTAAAATGCTAAAAATGGGAGGGAGCCCCGATACTTTGAACATCCAAGATGATCACCCTGCTATTCTGTTTGATCCACGCATTGAAGAGACAAGTGATACTGAGGACATTCCCCCGTTCTATGTCAGTCTAAAAATCCTTGACATGACCCTACATAATGCCATGCTAGATTCAAGCATGTTGCACAACCTCATGCCAAAGGTGATTATGGACAAGTTGGGTTTGTAAATCACCAGGCCCTATAAGGACCTTTTTTCTTTTGACACGAAGAAATTCAAGTGCTTGGGTCTCATCAAATACTTGGTCATATCATTGGCCCAAATTCCTTCGAAAAACATGGTTATGCACGTGGTCATGGAAGACCTACCCCCTAAGTTTGGCATGCTATTGTTCAGGTCGTGACTATGAAGTTAAAGGGGACTCTACAAATGGACATGTCATATGCCACCATTCCTATCTTTGGCCACAATAAACGACTGTACAGAGAAGTGATGTTGAAATACATGTTAAGAAGTAAGATGCAGCCAAGTAGCCATCCTATATACTCCATCAAAACTGAGGTTGGTTCCTCTATATTCTACAATGACCTAAGATTTGAAGAGGAAGAGACAACAACCATCATGGCAGCCGAGAGGAAACCATGCGACAAGAAGTTGAGTGCGTTGACCCAAAGAACCACATGGAAAACGAGATATGGAACATGATTTTTGATGGAGCTGTGAGTAAGGAAGGAGTATGTGTCGACGTATGGATAATCCCCCCCCCCCCCACGAGGTGGGCACAAATTTGTGCTTATACAAACTTGCGTTTAAATGTACAAACAACATGGCCGAGTATGAGACATTGATCTTGGGCTTGAAGGTTTTGAAAGAAATGGGCGCGAAGAGGATAGCAGTGCATGGAGACTCTAAGCTGATTATAAACCAAGTGAAAGGAATATATGAGTCCAAACACCCCAAGCTGAGAGCGTACAAAAATTTGGCACTGGATCTCCTCGAATAATTTTCAGAGTATGATCTATCTGCTATCCCAAGCGAGAAAAATCAGATCACCGATGCGTTGGACACCTCGGCCTCGATTTTTAAAATCCCTATATTACCAAACATAAAATACGAAATCAAAGTCAAACAAAGGCCGACAGAGCCTGATAATTTCATACATTGGCAGGTGTTTGAGGATGACAAACAAGTGGAGAGATTTCTTCAGATGAGCGATGAGTTTGATAAAATAAACATTGATGATGAGTGGTGTTGCGACAAAGGCGAGGGCATGTATGCGCGCAGTAATGAAGACCCTTTCCAGAACAAAATAGCGGGAAGGAACATAGTACAATTGAAGAACAACATCATCCCAAAGGGGCTAGTTTTGTTGGAAAATTTGTTTGACGAAAATGACATGTCTAGAAATCCCAAGATCATTGAAAATGATGAGGATGTCGAAGACTGCAACATCAGACTGAGGAGAACCTGAAAATAATCAAATTGTCGAAAACACTCATTCTAGAGGTTAAAACAAACTACATCAAGCTCATGAAGGATTTCCCAGATGTTTTCGCTTGGAGTTACGATGACTTAAAGGCGTATGACACTAAAGTGATTCAGAACGTCATCACTCTCAAAGAATACCAGAGGCCATTCAAACAGAAGCTCTGACGGAAAAATCCCCTATTGCCGCCGCTAATCGAAAAGGAGGTAATGAAACTCTTCGAAGCTAGAATTATCGTTTCTTTAAGGTTTTCTAAGTGGGTGGCCAACTTGGTACATGTTAGAAAAAAGAGCGGTGAAATAAGACTATGTGTGTATTTTCGTAACTTAAAAAAAGTGTCCCTCAAGGACCACTACCCGCCCCCTAAAATGGACTATATCCTGTAAAAGGTCGTGGGGTCCCAGAAGATGTCCATGCTGGACGGTGTTTTAGGTTACAATCAGATCTTGGTACACTCGGACAACAGGGAAAAGACTGATTTTATGACACCATGGGGGACGTTCATGTATGCCAAGATGCCTTTCGGCCTGATGAAATCTGGAGATACCTTCCAGAGGGAAATGGAAATCCTGTTTGGTGATGAAAATGACAAGTTTATTATGATCTATCTGGATGACATCACAGTATACTCTAACTCCAATGATAAACACCTCGGGCATATGAAAAGGGTTTTCCAAAAGTGTAGGAAGTTCGATATATCACTAAATACGAAGAAATCACATTTTGAGATGCAAGAAGGGAAGGTGTTGGGGCGCATTATCTAGAAAGAGGGCATTAAGATAGACCCCAACATGGTTGAAGGAATCCTGAAAATCGACACTCTGCATAGTAAGAAGGAAGTGCAATCCTTCTAGGGAAAAGTAAACTTCTTGAGAAGATTCATCCCAAACCTAGCAGAGATTATAAAACATATCACCTGCATGCTCATAAAGGGGAACGAGATCAAGTGGAACCCAGAATCTAGGAATTCATTTGAAGATATCAAGGTAGTGCTGACTAGAGCTCTTGTGCTAGCCAGTCCAGACTTCACAAGAGACTTCATCCTGTTTTCATTCACTTCGGAGCATACAATTGTCAGCATGCTGTTACAGAAAGACGAGCATAATTTCAGGAAGCCCATAACCTATTTTAGATGAACGCTGAGGGATGATCCACTAGGGTATGAAATTATGGTGAAAAAAGTATACACCTTAGTGAATGCCCTAAAGGAGTTCATAACGTACATATTACACTACCATGTTATTGCTTACGTGCCTAGAAACTCAATCAAGGATATCCTAACTCAACCTAAACCTGAGGGGAGGAGGGGTAAATAGATAACGATGATGCTAGAATATGATCTCGAAATCAAGCCCACGAAGTTGATTAAAGGGTAGGGACTTGCAAAGTTGATGGTGCAGTCATACTGCAATGTTGTGGGGATAAAATTCATCTACAATCTGTCATAGAATCCTCAAGAAGAAATGACTGCGCAGGTATCTCAGGATTTCGTCGATTCGTTGTGGTATACAGACATCATCTATGTGCTAAGGAACATGCAAGCCCCTCTAGGTTTAAGTAAGACCAAGGCCATATTTCTAAATCTCAAAGTGGTTAATTTCAACATCCTAGATAGTTTGTTGTACTGGAAAGACCCCGGAGGTATATTGATGGAAAACAATGTGAAACGAGCTATCAAATAATTTCACAAAGGCAACTGCGGAGGACACCATTTTTGGAAAACCACTGCGCACAAAATCCTAAGAGTGGGTTACTATTAGCCTATCATCTTTGCAGACGTATACAAAAAATTTTCCAGCTGCCATGAGTGTTAGATTTTAGATGGAAGAAGAAAGCTACAACCCTTGCCACTAAATCCTATCTTAGTCAAAGCACCTTTCATGCAGTGGGGTTTGGATTTCATAGGGGAAATAAACCCGCCATCCTCAACAAAGAACAAATGGATACTCACAGCAACATAATACTTCATGAAATGGATAGAAGAGATCCCCATGAAGAAATCTACAATGTAGTCATCATCCAATTTCTGGATTCAAATATCTTGTCAAGTTTCAGATGCCACGTCAAAATTATAACAGACAATGCAACCGCTTTCAAGTCCAAGAAGATGGAAAAGTTTTTTCAAGATTACAATATAACCCTGGTGCATTCTACAATGTACCACCCATAAGGAAACGGGTTAGTAGAATCATCAAATAAAATCCTGACAATGATCATCAAAAGACTCCTACAAGACAATAAAAATGCTTGGCATAAAAATATTATCTATGCACTGTGGGCGGACCGAGTTACCATCAAGAAATCCATCTCAAATTCACCTTTTCATATTGTATATGGTGCAGACGCAATTTTCCCTACCACACTGTGGTTGCCTATCAGAAAGTTGCTACAAGAGCAGGAGGCGGAGCCAGATGACATGTAGAGGAGAGTAAATCAGTGGTTCACACAAAACAGATGAGGGAACAAGTTTACAATCGATCACAACTCCACCAGGAGAGGATGAAGAAAACCTTTGAAAAGCGTTCTAAGTAAGAGGAATTCTGGTTGGTTGATCTGGTGTTGAAATGGGACGCAAGAAATGAGGATCAAGGAAAGCACGAAAAAATTGATAATTTGTGGACAGGTCCATTCAAAATTAGTGCACATCGCGGAAATAATGCTTATTTTTTGGAAGAACTAAATGGAGAGTGCATTCGTTGGGGGCCTATAAATGATAGGTTCCTCAAACATTATCTGATGAAATAAGATCCGTTTTAAGTCACATGTCATTGTAAATAGTCATTTTATTTTTGTGTCGAGTCAGCAGAAAATTGAAGCCCGAAGTGAAGGCCTTGAGTTTATGCTGAATATTTTAAAAAATGCGTCGATAGTTTTATGTTGTATTTTTTTCATTAATATTTCAGTGTATGAAATTCAAATAAATCCCAATGGTTAGGCACCTAGTCTACTTTTTGTTTCTACCTCGCGGGGAGGATAGCATCCCCATTGGAGCCATTTGTTAGCGCCGCCATTTTTCCTTTCAATTAGAGTTAGTTTTAGTCAAGTTATGGCCCGGGTGTAAAATCATGTGAGATCAGGTACTTAACAACAAATGGGTCAAAGTCAGTCGGTGGCCATTTGGCCATTGGAGTTGGGAAGGGATGTCAGAGTCCAAACATACGTAAGTAAGTACGAGTCTGTTCCCAAAGAGTTGGGTCCTATTACAAAGGGAGTTTCTACATGCCCCAGGTCTAGGCAAGTTGTTAATAGAAGTCTCATAGGCCAGTGCAGTAACCATTATCGGCTCATTATGAAGGCTGGAAGAATAAAAAATCGCGACATTTGTATCATGTATGCTCCACAACCCTTATCAACTGTATTTTACATGTGTAGATGTGCTATGGAAAATCTGCAGTCCGTTATGAGACATCCAATCACCATGAATTCAATGTCCCTTGACACATTTCCTCCTCCCCCCTACTCTGTTATAAATTATGGATGCTCTACACACATTTTGTTCGCAAATCGGGTTTATGAATTGTTTGTAATCTTTTCCCGCAAGCCCAGGTAGATCGAATTCTCCACCTTGGTGCCTTTTCCAGATTCACCACACGCAAGACAAATATGGTTGCACCACGGTAACCTACCAAAATGTAAGAAAGGGCACAAAAAGTGGCAGGAGAACCAGGCCTGATCCCCAAAGAAACTGGGATTCATTCTCACTCACAAAAGGCACCCCCAAGGATCCAAAGGGAGTTTCACCTTTGCCCACATAAACAAGGATATCATACTGCTTGTAGCGTGGAATGGAAGAATTTGCGAAGGAAGTAAAGACATCAGAATCCTTGTATCCCCAACAACATATACCTTGGAGAAGGGGCAGGCCAAGGAAGAACAAGGAAGTCACTGAAATCCAAGTCCCAAACAAGCTGCACGAAAAATAAGCTGTCGAAGAATTACTTATGTGTGCTATTCGGCTGGAGCTTGCTGAAGGTATAAAAAGAGGAAGTGGGAGTAGAACATGAAGGAAATATGTCATGAGCACTAATTTTCAAGAGCCATCTTAGTATCTCAAGCAGGCGCAACTCACTGTCGCTGAACTTTACCAGAAAAATAGGGAACTGAGACAACAATTAGTAGTGAAGACTCTTGAAATTTCAACATCAAAAGGCTGTGAAGGAAACATGACGTGGCTCAAAATATAGCTCAGAGAGGCACATGATACAATCATACAGCTGCACGAAACATAGAGGATTTCATAAGAAAGGAATGCAAATAATTTCAGAGAATGTGAAACAACTGAAGAGAAAGTTCACCCGGCTCTTGCCAGCGCGCAGAAGAAGCATGATTAATTGGGTTCATCCTTGTATCATCAAGTAGAGCACAATTCTTGAAATTTTTGAAGAAGGCATTTCCCTTAAACCGTTTTTTATTTTTGGTAACGACCATGCCAGTCAACAACTACTCGTCGTGCACGCACCCTAACAAATCAATGCACATCATAAATCAAGGTCGTTACAGTAGATGACAGAAGCCTGTCAGAGTACTTGATCATTTAAATACCTCATCCTCAATCTAATGGAAAAACTGAGATAGTGAACAAATGTCTCGAAGGCTACCTTCCTTGCTTTGTCTCTGATAAAAAAACACAATGGTTCAAATGGTTACCCTTGGTAGAATGGTGGTATAACACTTCCTTTCATACTGCAACAAAAAATACACCATTTATGGCACTCTATGGATACCACCCTACTTCCATCACTTATTCTCTAAAAGAAAAATCTAAGGTTCAAGCAGTGGAAGATAACATCGAGCATCAACAACAAGTTCTCCAAATATTAAAGGACAACTTGACCATGGCACACAATCGCATGAAACAACAAGCAAATCAACATCGTAGTGAAAGAAGTTTTGAAGTAGGGGATTGAGTGTTTTTAAGACTACAACCATACAAACAGATGTCCCTCAAGCATGCCAAAAAGGATAATAAATTATCACCAAAGTACTATGGCCCTTATAAGGTGTTGCAAAAGATTGGTACTATGGCACACAAATTGGAGTTGCTTGCATCTTCACGAGTACACCCAGTTTTCCATGTTTCATGCTTAAAGAAGGTTATAGGCAACAAGATCCCAGTTCAAACTATATTGCCAGAACTTGACGAGGAAGGAAAAACCATATTGGATCTTGAAGCCATCACTTACACAATATTTTTCCAACTGAGGAATAGATCCATTTTAGAGTATCTCATTAAATGGAGGAAACTACCGGCTGAAGATTCCACTTAGGAAGATGAGTCTTTTATACAGAAGCATCCAAAGTTACTCAAGCGTTACAGAAAACACTTGTCTCAAGGGGAGGGGCATGTTAAGCCATAATATTGGCTCACTACCCCTTAATTGGGGCATATTACATTAGTAATGTTATTTTATTTATGTCGTCTTTATTCCATTAGTTGTAATTATACCTCCTAGTCTTCTATATATACCAAGGAGACATTTTCGTTTGGAATCATATTGGAATTGTACATTTATGTGGGCATAAGGAGGTTACCCCCTTGAAGAGGCTTATTATATGAATTTATCTCTTTTTCAAGGCATTGAGTACTTATTATAAGGTTTTTCTATGCTATATCGATATTTGGTTCTTAACAAAAACAGGTCACTTAAACAAAAGGGGCAAACAAAATAACTTTTCCAGCTGAAGGGAAACTTAAAGACATGGCCTGTGAAATGGAGAGAGAGAGAAAGGGAAAGGATATACTTAGGTATTATCGACACACACTTATGGCCCTTGAAAACCTTATGTGATAACATGATCAATGTCCAATAAGTTGCACTCAACCATCTTTTGAGTGAAAAAACTAGTCAGTGGATCTACCCTCATGTGTGTTCGCCAAACTTCAGAAAAACCCAGGGAAAATTTTAAGTCCCCTCCAAGTATAACTTGTTGATATTTCATGAAGTATTTTGAGAAGATCTTGTCCCAGTATGGGCCTCTGTTTTGACAGGGTCGTAGATGTTGACAATGTTAAGAGGATATTCCATTTCTTACGAGAGGACTATAATATCAATTCTTGATTCAAATCTCCAAGAGTTGATGAATTTTATACATCAGTTATTCCACCCAATAGCTCATCCTCTAGATATTCAATTTGAACCCAAATTTTATAAGTTCCATCCTATGAGTAAGGAAAGTAGTCTGGATTTTACTTCTTCTCCTTCCCCCATCGTTTCTTGTAGGAGAAGTATATCAGGGTGTTCTGAGTCAATCACCCACTTTAGGGTCGGTCTTTTAAGGGGGGCAACCAATATGCTATAGTTAAAAGAGAAACATTTAATCATGGTCCCTTTCCCAAGGCTCGCCTTTATCTAAGCGTCTTTTCAATAGAGACTTGTTTCCCAGCCAGGATGTCACTCTTGGCTTTCTTTTGTGCCTTCGAAAAATATGATTTTCTCCCCTGCTCAATTTTTTCCTTGTTTGACTAATCCATGGCTAAAGCCCCCAAAGGTCCTTTACTTAGTGACCTTAATAAATATCACCATGTAGGGGTGGATGAGGTGGAAGAAGAGGAGTCCTCTTCTACAAAGTTGGAATGCAATTTTTTTGAAGGGGCGGGTGTAGAAGATTCCAAAGGGGACGAAGATCGTAAGGTGAGCAGGGGAAGAATGAGAGGGGGGAGGAAAAAGGGGGAGTGGGTAGGGAGAGGTGGGAAAGGAAGATTCCTCAACCAATCATTTCCATTTAATGTTAAATTATTTATTAAAACAATAATGAGGGGTGCATAGTTTGAGGAAGTACCTGAGGACTCCAGAGATGTTAGTCCCAATCTAGTCTTGGGAGGGCTCCGAGATTCTAGTCCTAAATTAGAAGCAATTCATGAGCAGTAATCCTGGAATTCCAGTATCGGGGCCTCTAGAAAAGTGTCAGTTTGGAATCCTTGTTCCTTCTAAGATTGAAGACCGTTGCTTGTGGGCACAACAAGAGTTATGTTTTGAAGTCACCCTTTACCCAAGTTGTAAACTGCTCCTCTGGTTCTGACTGGTAGCCTACAATTCTTGATCAGATGTCCATATTGGTGGCATCTCCTGCACCTAAAAGGGATATTTTTCATAATCCAGTCTCTAATTGTAGGTGTAGCTTCCCCAACTAATATCAACCTCTTCACAGAGACTTTCCCTGATGTTTAAATTGACCAAAATTCTTTCCACCTTCCTTTGTTTTGTTTCTTCTAAGGTCATGCCAGCATCCAGGAAGTCACCTATGTAGTTTCTAATTGATTTGAAGTGCTCGAAGGTCTAGAGATGAAAGGGGAGCACAGAGAGTCTTAGCAAAACCAGAATTTTATCCAATCATTCTTTACTTGCATCAAAAAGTGGACTACAAGGTTTGAGAAGAAGGGGGGATTTGTTTATGATCCATGGTTTTCCTAGCACCCACTTGGATTGCTAAGAATTTTGGAAGGTGAAATCATACCAATTCCCGTTCATCTAAAAAATCTCTAGGATATAACCTGGATGTTCCTTCCAGACATTATCCATCCAATCAATGAAAGTTTTGATTGAAAATATTTTTCCATTGGCTCGACCTACTAGCATTTGTCTTGCCATGTGGATTACCTAGCTATTTTATACTTCTTCACCGAGGGCTAGGTTTCCAATATTCCCTTTTGTTTTTAGGCTTTTCCTTTTTGACCTAGGCCCTTCTCCTACCTATGCTCGAGAGCCATCATGGTCCGAACTATCGCCGAAGAAAATAGAAGGTGGAGTCTTCTGAGAGTGTTCCTTAGAAAGAGAAGACCAGGAGAAGACCGGTAACAACCTCTATGTTCCTTAGCCTCTAATAGAGTTGATATAAAACCCTTTTCATTAGGAAAAGAGGGATATCCTTCTAAGCCTTGTTCTGTAAAAACATCTGGAAGACCTGAAAACCTTCTGTAAACACCTGGGAAGCTAAGACCTGTAAGAGGAGAAGAGGGCGAGGATATTAAAAGACCTCCTTCATCTTGATTAAACCATTCCAAATAAAAGGCCTATTGTGGACTGAGAGAGGGTAAAGAGAATCCTCTAGGGTTGCACAGACCAATTATCCAGGGTTCAGAGAAGTCTCCAAAAAGGACATTATCGAGCAGAGGATTATGGAGAGAAATCCTTGGCTCGATCGTTGGAGGATGTTGAGGTAGAAGAGGTGTAACATTCCCTGGAAACAACACCACTGCCAGGAAAAGATACCCAAACACCTTGTCTTCCACAGACTAGCTCTGATACCAATATGTAGCATCCCCGACCACCAACAGGTCAGGCAACGCCACTACGGAACATACATACATACATACATACATACATACATACATACATACATACATACATACATACATACATACATACATACATACATATATATATATATATATATATAAAATACATTTCCAATGAATTTTAAAACCAATAACATAGAATTACTATTACCATACAGAATCAAATGGAATTGATAGTAATTCCTACATGAAACATAATACATGATAACATTTCAAGAATCACAGACATGCATAACATACATAATTAAGCATGGAAATGATACTTTTCTTTTAACTGGAGTAAAACCACCAACTGTGTGCAGACATTTCACGAACCTCCCAGCCTTAGACCACATTTCTCATCACTCTCAGTAGTAGGTCACCCCCGAGTTGGGACTAAACTCCACCAGGTAAGGGATTACTAGGATAGGAAAGTCACACAATTTAAGAGGAAGGATTCTGTCCCTGGAGCCACTTATTTCCACTTCTCATAGACTCTCATTTCCCACATGCATGTCCCACCCCATAAGTATACACCTTCACTATCACACATTCCATCGGTTTCTCCACCTCCCTTACCTTGGGCTTCAGCAACAGGGCGGACCAAAATTCTCAGAGTTTTGTAGTAGCTATGGGACTCCCTCCAAGAGAACTCACCTCCTCAGCACACTCTCTCACCTGGAGAGAGTTTCTCATAGGCCTGAAAACCTCCCTCATAAATTCACAACTACCTCTCTCACCTGGAGAGAGTGTTTCTCACAGGCCTGGAAACCTACTTCTTCGACCACTTCAACTCAGTTCTAGCTGGGTGAGGGAAAACACAACAACATAAAAAATCAGTTGACATAAGGGTGACAAAAGCAACAAAAAATTGGTATGGGCATAGAAAACAACAAAAATCAAATGCTAAGACACATCACGGCTCAGGAGATCAGCAAGGCGTCAAGTTCCATGGGAGACACAAATCATTCCATGGGTTACTAGTTTCAGGGTGCGTGAAAATAAATTGTTGAGGTCGATGATGGAGGCCAAACAAGTTCAGGAAAAGGATGGGAGAATGGGAAGCGAAACCCCTAATGAGATGACCCTCCATATTTAACTGCATGCACCCAGGTCAACACCTGTCTTCCTAGAGATTTATGCACTCTAGTTTGCATTTGTTTCACCATTCCCCAGAACTTAGGATAAAACATATCCTTTTTAAACAACCTTTGGAATAATAATAATAAATTATTATTCTCTTGGAATTAAACCCTTAGGCTTAGCCCCTCTTTCCAAACTCTCAACACCCTCTCCCTTAGCCATCCTAGTGGAGCTTAGTCTCCCACCACTCCTTCTTCATGGTCGGTCTACACGCAACGATGCTTTTAATATTAATAATATGAATATTTACATGTACAAAACAGGCTCCTCACCTTTAACACCTAGGATTTCCGGCCTACTAACACATAATCCTACCAACTTATAATTGCTTGGCTCACCAACCTACAAAACATTTTTACAATTCATAATATGATTAGGGATCTTCCTTGGGGTATTACAATCCCCTTCCCTTATTTTTGCACCGTCCTCAGTGCAATGTTTTACACAACATCAACAAGATTTTTCAAAATATTCAAAAAGATGCAGGTATTAAGCCCGCATAGCATCTTCATCCTCCCATGTCGCGTCCTCAAGACCGTACCAGGTCCACTGGACCCTTACAATCCCTATGGATCGGTTCTGGAACTGTTTTCTCTTTCGGTCCAATATGTGCACCGGATGCACTTGCAAGATGCCTTCTTGCTCCACCTGAATCACATTCCAATCAATAACATGATTATCATCAAGTATATATTTCTTAAGAAATGAAATATGAAACACATTATGTATAGTCATGGATGCACACAATGCAAGCATATATGCAATTGGTCCAATACTTTCTATGATTTCAAATGGCCCACAAAATCCGGCTTCCAACTTGGAATAGTTTCCTAGCTTCAGGGAACTTTTGTTGTCTTTCACTTTCAATAAAACATGATCACCCACTTTAAAATCTCTGTGGGTTCTGTTCTTATTTTCATAACGTTCCTTCATGTCTTGATCAGCCTTTAAATTCTTCTTAATCTCCAACATTTTTTCTTCCATTTCCTTAAGCAACTCTGGCCCAACTATTTCTCTATCAGGTGGGTTGTCCCATCTTACTCGAGTGTTGCACTTTCTTCCCTAAGGTGCTTCAAATGGGCTCATCTTCAGTGATGCTTGATACCCATTGTTGTAGGAAAATTCTATGAAGTGTAGGTAGTCTTCCCATTTAGATAGTTTGTCCATCACATACATCCTTAGCATATCTTCTATCACATGGTTCACCCTCTCTCTTTTTCCATCAGACTTAGGATGATAGGTTGTGTTGAAGTTCATATTCGTTCTGAATCCTTTGAATAACCCCTTTCAGAACTTTGAGGTAAATTTTGGGTCTCTGTCAGACACAATTATCTTGGGAATATCGTGAAATCATGCTACTTCCCTCATGTAGATATCAATAACATTGGTTGCCTTGTGAGTAGTCTTCAATGGAATAAAATGGGAAGCTTTCATAAGCTTATCCACCACCACCATGATGGAATCATGTTGCTTATTTGTTCTGGGTAATCCTGTGATGAAATCCATTGTCACCACTTCCCACTTCCACTCAAGACTGGACAATGGTTGTAGCAACCCGGCTGGGTGCCTATGCTCAGCCTTGACCTTTTGACACTCCATACATCTGACGAGGTATTCTGAAATTTCCTTCTGCATACCTGGACAAAAGTAATGGATCTCAACTGCTACCACTATTTTATGATATCCATGGTGCCCAACATAAGGCACATGATGCATTTCCTTCAAGATAATAATTCTCAATTCTTGGTAATTAGGTACATAAATTCCTTTATGTACAGGAGTGTTCCATTAGTTTCCAATTTATAATGTTCCACTTTCTGTAGCATCTTACCTTGTTGTATCTTTTCTACCAATTCCATGTACTGCAAATATGCATTTGCATCTTCCAAAATTATAACTTTAATATCAGTTTGATACATGCTAATGGTTGTAGCATGTAGTTCATGCACTCTTATGTTGAGTGCATCAACCACTTTGTTCTCCTTTCCTTTGATATGCTTGATATCAAATTCATACTCACAAAGGAATTCCAACCATCTACTATGTCTAGCATTCAAGTTTGGCTGGTCAAATAGATACTTCAGACTATGATGGTATGTCCTGAGTTCAAACCTCTTTCCCATGAGGTAATGTCTACATTTCTTTAGATTGTGTACAATGGCCGCCAACTCCAAATCGTGAGTGGCATAGTTCTTTTCATGTTCTTTCAATTTTTTGGATTCATAACATATTACAAACCTATTTTGGTTGAGGACTCCCCCAGTCCTTCTTTGCATGCATCTGTACACACTACAAAATCTTCATTTGGATCTGCAATCCTCAGGATTGGAGCACTGGTTAACAACTGCTTCAATTGATCGAAGCTTCTCTCACAATATTTTCTCCATTGAAATTTATTATCCTTCCTTTGCAAGGAAGCGATGGGGTGATCTATCCTTGAGAACCCTACAATGAGCCTTCTGTAATAGCCAGCTAGACCCATAAAGGATCTGAATTCTATCACATTCTTAGACGTTGACCATTCTCTAATGGTTTCTATATTCTCAGGATCCACGACTATCCCATATTCTGAAATGATATGTCAAAAATAACGGATCTGCTTTTGATAGAATGAGCACTTGCTCAATTTTGCATATAGTTTGTGCTCTCTTAGCACTTGCAACACCATCCTTATATGTTGTTCATTCTCTTCCTCTAACTTGGAACACACTAGGATGTCATCCAAAATGACTATGAAAAACTTGTCTAGATATTCTCTGAATACACCATTCATTAGGCACATGAAAACTGTAGGTGAATTTGATCAATGATAACCCAAATGGAACCACTATGAATTCATAATGAACGTACCTTGTTCTGAAGGTAGTATTGTTGATGTCTTCATCCTTTATCCTTACCTGGTGGTATCCTGACCTGAGATCTATTTTTGAAAATATCTTGTCATCCTTCAACTGATCAAAGAGATCATTGTTCCTTGGCAAAGGATACTTGTTCTTAATAGTCACTTTGTTCAACTGTCTGAAATCGATGCACAATATCAATATCCCATCTTTTTTCTTCACGAATAAGACTGGGGCACCCCAAGGTGACACACTTGGGCATATATACCCCTTCTTCAGAAGTTCTTCAAGCTGCAATTACATTTCTTTCAGCTCTGGTGTACTCATTCTGTAAGGATCTTTTGACACTGGAGATACTTCAGGCATCAGGTTTATAGAGAAATCAATATCTCTCTTCGGGGGTAGTCCTCAAAATATTTTAATACTACATGGTATTCAATATTCGACACCTTATCCATATGAACTGAAATTATTTGGCAACCTTTCCTGTAGCACTTCTTCAGTTGCATTGCTGAGATTTCTCTGATATCAACTTCTCTGGGAATTACTTGGATTGTTCTCTAATTTCCTTCCTCATCTAGGAAAGTGAATTCCTTGTTACGATAGTCTAAGATGTCATGGTGCTAGTCCAACCAATCCATCCCAATTAGACAGTCATAGGAACCTAAAGGTAAGATATCGAATTCATCCCTTGTGCTCAGTCCATTCATGTCCACTGGACATGACTTAACCAACTCAATAAATTTTCTTTTGGTTCATGTAGCCAACTGCACTAACCAATATTTTCCATGCTTTTTTCTTAGCAATTGCAAACTTTCCACCATCTTGGGATCTATATAACTATGAATAGCCCCTAAGTCAATTGAAATAGTAAAGGCATTGTTATTGATCATACCTTCAACTTCAATCATGTGTGATTGAAACTCATCTTGCTTGTTGTCTAGGGATGCATAGATCCTTGGTATTCTACTGCCCATGTCTTCCACTATTTCTACCTGTTGAACATTGTGGACAAATCTCACATTGTCATTTCTATGGGGGAAATCTTTGTACCTATGATTTCCTTTACAACCCCAACATTCCATAGGTGGTTGTTTTGGAATTTTCCCACCTACTTCAGCCTTCCTAGGCTCTCTAAAATATGGTTGTCCTTGAGGACTGTTTCTGAAAAAGTATGGCTTAGTTCCTTTCTTCCTATGATCCATATTGAATTTCTTCTTGTCTTTCCAAGCCTTTCAGAAAGTGGGATTTTCACTTTGTTTCTCATATAAGCATTTTTCTCTCCTTATAGTTTCTTCCATAGTCTTAGGATCATCATACTAGATCTTGTCACTGATGGAAGAGGGCAGTGCACTCAGATACCTCTGAATTTTGATAGTCTCAAGTTTCAAATTTGATGAAAGGGACATACTTCAACAATTCCAAAATCATTCATATTCATCAATGGTCATGCTACCCAGCTTGAGTTCAAAGAATTCTTTCATCTTTCTTTCATAGTATCTCTTAGTCAAGTATTTATTTTCGAAATACTTCTTAAATTCCTTCCAAGTAATATTTTTCTCCTTAATGTGTTGCACCTGCACAAGTTGATCCCACCACATGGATGCCTTTCCTTTCAGTTGATACATTGAAATTATTCCTTCTGCATGAGAGGAATAATTCTTCAGTTGGAAATATTTCCTCATCCAAGAAGCCATGTCTTGGCATATTCCTCCTTCTTATGCTCTCCATCAAACATAGGAGGCTTAATCTTGTTCATTTCACCCTTCAGTTCACTCACTCCAGATCTCCTATGCTTTCTAGTAGGAGATGGGCTTGAACTACTATGTTCCCTCCTCTTGGAGTGTCCTTGGGAGTGATGATGGTGTCTACCAATACTCCTTGATTTCCTCTTCTCATCAGGGGACCTGTGACTTCCTGATTTGCTGGAGTTACCCTCCTTATCCAATTTACTTTCTATCTTTTCCAGGCTCTGCATCAACTTTATGTTGAATACTCCATGTTGATCCCTGGCTTTCGTGAGTTTTTTGTTATCTGCTTGATGAGTTTGGACATCTTTCTGCAATCTTTCAATGATTTTCATCATGTTTCCTTCTTTATCTATATCTTCTCCATGCCCATTGGAGTTCGATCCTTCAACTCCCAAATGGGCATCCATTCCTCTAGATTCATTCTCTGAACTGGAAGCATTTTGTGCCTCCTTCATTTCTCAGTATTCTATTGAAATTTTGTTCGGTTCTGACAATCCTTGAATCTACAAACACAATGTCCAGTCAACCAAAATTTTTTAGGCCATCAGTCCTTAAAAAATTTCACAGTACCCATAAATCAATCTGATTCAAGAAAACACTCATATTTCATTCTCTGCAATTCTTGATCAGTCAAGAATCCCTGCAGACCTTTTCTTTCTGAGTTTTTCCTTGTTCTACAACAATTCTTTGGGCACTAGCCCTTTTCTCTTGGCTCCCAACCCATGCGAATACGGGTTGTGACGAAGCACTAGATCGATAAGTGCTTACTCGGGACCTCGGGCCTTCGGCTTCAAAAGTTTTCAAAGCACATTTGAATAATCTCTCAGATTTTTGGATTGACGAACTCGCGGAGTGGGGAGGATCGACAATCCATGACTACCCAACATTTAATAGCTGATACACAATGTGGAACTTTAGGCATCTGAGCTCCAGAACTTCGGAGCTTCAAAACTTCGAGCTTCAAAAGTTTGTTCATCACCACACCCCACTTCTCTCAAACCATTAATCTCTGAACACTTCCATGTCACCTTTAGTGACATCATTGCGTCTCATCACCTCTACATTACGAAAATTTTGAAAGTTATTCCTTTCATTTCCTTATGTAACATTCTTGTGGAGTGTCAAGTCTCTAGACTCCACAACTAGTGCCACACGTTCACTGGGACCATCAGGTAGCCACCACCCATACTCGAGAGGAGGTCCTCGTGGAAAAACATTAGAAATGGACACGTGGCTCACATAGAAAGGTGACACATGTCACGTTCCAAATCACATTTCAATCTTTGGCAGGTATGAAAACCACTAACATGTGGTACATATCCCATGTGTCCATGTCATTCCTGATGAAATCATCATTCCTCATTACTCCAAAATTTTGGACTTCAGAATTTTCTACACCTGTTCCCTTCCAATTTCCTGAATTCTGAATTTTCAGACTTCTTTACCCTCCAGTTCCACATAGTATAGTTTTCATCAACAAAGGTGGTGGCACATGGCATTACTAGGAATGTCCACGTCACCCATGGTGACATCATCCTGCCCCACCACATCTTCTCTTTTTCTTTGGAGCTTCGAGCTTCGGAAGTTTGTGCACCAACACACCTCACTTCTCACGAATTCTGAAGTTATGATTTGTTTTGAGATCAAAGGCTCACAACACTTGCGTGTAGATCTGACAGTTCGGATCCACTCTTCCTCATGCATCTTACCTTCTGCTCTTGGCTTGATCTAATGGTCGATCTCTTCTCGTCAAATCCATGACCCACATTACTCTACGACCAAATACCACATCTGTGGTGGTTTTATAATACCGCTACACCTCCTAAGCTTCATAACACAACCAAAGTAACCTCTTGGCACGCAGGAATGATTTGAACTTGAATTTTGTCCATTTCAACAAAAATTCTTTTCTGAAACTTCTATTTCATCTACCATTAACATGGCCCATACAAGTTCAGTGTTGAAACCGTGGATCTGATACCAATTTGTAACGTTACCCGACAACAACAACACCGCCAGACAATGCTACCCATACACCTTGTGTTCCACAAACTAGCTCTGAAACCAATATGTAGCATCCCTGAACACCAACAAGCCAGGCAATGCCACTGCAGAACATACACACACACACACACATATATAACATACATTTCTAATGAATTTTAAAACAAATAACACATAATTATTGTTACCATACAGACTCAAATGGAATTGATAGTAATTCCTACATGTAACGAAACACATGATAACATCTCAAGAATCACAGACATGCATAACATACATAATTAAGAATGGAAATGATACTTATCTTTTAATTGGAGTAAAACCACCAACTGCGTGCAGACCTTCCACAAACCTCCCATCCTTAGACCACACTTCTCATCACTCTCAATAATAGGTCACCCCCAAGCTGGGACTAAACTCCACCAGGTAAGGGATTCCTAGGCTAGGAAAGGCCAATATGAAAGTCACACAGTTTAAGAGGAAGGATTATCTCCTAGGAGCCACTTATGCCCATTGCTCACAGAATCTCATTCCCCACATGCCTATCCCGCCCCAGGAGTATAAACCTTCACTGTCACATAGTCCATCCGTTGCTCCACCTCCTTTACCTTGGGCTTCAAGAACAGGGTGGACCGAAATTCTCAGAGTTCTGTAGCAACTACGAGACCCCCTCCAGGAGAACTCACCTCCTCAACACACTCTCTCACCTATAGAGTGTTTCTCACAGAACTGACAACTTGCCTCATCAATAGAAAACTACCTCTCTCACCTAGAGAGAGCGTTGCTCACAGGCCTGACAACCTACTTCTTCAACCACTTCAACTCAGTTCCAACCAGGTGAGGGAAACCACAACAACATCAACACTCAGTTGACACAAGGGTAATGGCAGCAACATAAAATGGGCATGGGCACTGCAAATGACAACAGCCAAACACTAAGACACAATACGTCTCAGGAGATTACCAAGGCATCGGGATCCACAGGAGACATAGATCATCCCACGGGTTACTGGTTTTAGGGTGCGTGGAAATAAATTGCTGAGGTCGATGATGGAGGCCAAACGAATTCAGGCGGAGGATGGAAGAATGGGAAGCGAACCCCCCCAACGAGATGACCCTCTAGATTTAATTGCATGCCCCCAGGTTGACACATGTCTTCCTCGGGATGGATGCACTCCAGTTTGCATTTGTTTCACCTTTCCCCGACACTTAGGATAAAACATATCATTTTTAAACAATCTTTGGAATAATAATAATAAATTATTATTCTCTTGGATTTAAGCCCTTAGGCTTAGCCCCTCTTTCCAACCTCTCAGCCCCCTCTCCCTTACCCAGCCTAGTGGAGCTTAGTCCCCCATCACTCCTTCTTCGTGGTCGATCTACACGTAATGATGTTTTTAATATTAATAATATGGATATTTACATGTACAAAACAGGCTCTTGGCCTTTAACACTTAGGCTTTCCGGCCTACTAACACATAAGCCTACCAGTTTATAATTGCTTGGCTCACTAGCCTAGAAAACATGTTTACAATTCATAATACAATTGGGGCTCATCCTTGGGGTATTGCAAGAGGAATTTCCCCCAAACCTGCGAGTTGTTCAGAAAAACTTCCACCCGTCAATTCCTTAGTCAAAACGACATCCAATGGGGCAGGTCCACGTAGGTGTTCGTATCCATCGAGGTCTGCGGGTATGGAACTTCCATCGAAGGGTAAAAGAGATGTCAAGAAACCAAAAGGAAAAATAGTCGTGAGAGTGGAAAAAAAAATGGAGTGTTCCTAACCGTAGACCGGAGGATGAAAAATGCTCCCACAGACCGATACAGTTAATCCTCTCTTTAACCACAGGCCAGTACAGTTAATCCATTGCTTAACCAGAGAGGTCCCCATCTCCTTCCTACATGTTCCTCTCTCCATAAATAATGTTGGAATACCAAAATGTTTAATAACACCTTAAGAGAGAAATATCATATAAATCATATATACCCTATCTCAAAATGACATTTAGAGAATCATAGTTGAATATCTATACATATACATATATAAATTTAATTGTCTTTGTTTAATGTCTGTGTACAAATGAAGAAGGATAAATAAATGTTCTATATTTTCAAATGATTTAATACTGTGGATTATTTCAACAACTCTAAAAGCAATCACCATAGAAGTTTTAATAGTTATTTTCAACTTTTTCTAGTTTATCATCAACAGAATCCAGTTAAATAACCATTATTGAAATTACAATTTTGGATGAATGAAATTATTATTTTTAATACAGAAAAAGATTTAACTTCTATTGATAATTCTATTACAACTGAATTATGCAATATTTACATGTGATAATTGCAATTACATCAATAGATTTTAGACTAAAAATTTCAATTTCCTTTTCAGTCAATCCAAATAATTTCAAGTATATTTTAAACTAAAAATTTCAATTTCCTCTTCCGTCCTTTTGAGTGACCAGAAAAAGGCCAACTCATAATGAGTTTATACTACTTGGCATATGAATATTTGCACATATAGATCCATCTGTATATCATAAATACTGTACAAACTCTCTTCATAGAACTCGTTCACTCAATACATGTACAACAAAATATTTTTCATGTCAACATTTAATAAAATAAGTTGGCGACAACTTCAACTATTTTCCATATAAATTCTTCCCTGGATTAATTAGAAAGTATAAATCGTCTCTTTAGAGGAACACATCATTAAACGCTCAAAGTGATAAAAATAAAATTCAACCAGTTGTACATTCTGCCGACTAGTCGATTTGAGTTGAAAAGGGGGAAGGGAAAAGAGAGAACAGGTAGGAAATATCAAAATCGAACACTTATACGTTGCGTTGTCTTGTATTTGTGCGATGAAATATTAATTGAAAATTTCAAAGATTTAAGTAAAGGAAGTTTTGTTTTCTCTTATTTCAAAAAGCTTAAATAGGTTTTTATAGTGCAATGTTTGACTGCTATGACACAGGTTGTATGTGGTGATTTCTAGAGGACAATCGTGGGAGAATTTATCTCCACGTTATATTTGATTGAGGAGCGAACGATATGCTCATATTTACACCGAAAGGCGTACACCTATTGACAATGAGCACAATTAATGATATTTTAACCTTATTTAACCTTAAACCCTAATCTAATGGCTATGCATTGAAGATGCTGGCATATTCTTAGTCATCCTCCAAAATCAATGGATCAGATTTATTGTTCATAACTTTCTTGCATTTATCAAGGCATCTGTTAACATGTTTACTCTTTAACATTTACCTAATCACATTAAAAAATTACTGTAAGGATATGTAATTTCCACGTTCCATTTATCAACCTAATGCAACCAAACGTTTCATATTACCACAAACGTTTTATATTGGGGGCACACGTTCTTAGTATATTAAGGAAACGCGTTCTCAGCCGCTACCTTTCGGCGTTCTCAGCCGCGAGTTAGCGGCTGTGCTAGTTTGTACTCCGTAAAGAACAATATTGTTTTTTCCTTGGACTAAAAACATAACTAGCAAAAAAAATCTGAAAACGTGTCATTCAAAACAAAACATATGAGAGGGAAGGGGCCACGTTCCCCCTCTCACTAAACCTGATAGGATAACACATAGTTTCGATGAATGTCTCATGGCATGCTTGCATGCAAGGCCTATCTCCATGCAAGACTTATCTCCTCGAGAGTAGATGCATGTCCTTTATTTGCTAGTGCAATATCTCTTTCTCATCATCAATGTCCAAAGAATTTGACTCGAGAAAGTTTTGATATGCCAATGCAAGTCAATTGTTTTATAATAGTTGGTGTTTTAGGTTCCACAAGCTCTTGACATCCAGTCTCGAATTTTGACGTCCACTTCCCAATCGTAAATGGTAGATCTCTTGTCTCTAGTTGCAACTTCAACTCATTCCATGTTTTGCTAGATTAGCAGAGGAGTGATTCTTCTTATCTCTCTCTCTCCCTCCTTAACTGAGAGCATAACTCAAGGGTTGGGTGGCTCCTTGTTTCTCAGGATAAACCTCGCATGTGATTCCTATCATAGCCACAAAAGGAAGACATGGAAAATGAATAAACCTCATAGACAGAGGCACACATAAAACTGACGGAGGCACACACAAAACTTATAAGGAGCCTTCGAAGACCACCACAAAAATCCACTAGGTCTCTTTCATCCAAATCCCCTTTTCTAGAATGACCCACTTCCTAAATTTTTCCACTAAAATAAAATAGGGCAAGGACTCTGCCACCACTGAAATACATGATGTCTCTGGCACCTCAGCTTCTCTAGAATGACCCACTTCTTAACTTTTTCCACTAAAATAAGCTAGGACAAAGACTCTACCAATAAAATACATGATGTCTCTCCCTCTGAAGTACCAGACCTCGCATTTTCTAGAATGACCCACTTCTTAAATTTTTCCACTAAAATAAGCTAGGGCCACTGAAATACATGATGCACCTCACCTTCTTTAGAATGACCCACTTCCTAGATTTTTCCACTAAAATAATATAGGTCAAGGACTCTACCACTGAAATACATGATGTCTCTCACACCTCACCTTCTCTAGAATGAACCACTTCCTAAATTTTTACACTAAAATAAGCTAAGATAAGAACTCTTCCACTCAAATACATGATGTCTCTCACTCTCAAATACCAGACCTCGCCTTCTATAGAATAACCCACTTCCTAAAAAAAATTCCACTAAAATAAGTTAGAGAAAGAACTCTGCCACTGAAATACATGATGTCTCTCGCTCTCAAGTACTAGACCTCACCTTGATGTAGAATGATGCTAGGTGTTCACAACTAGGCCTAATGTTTCCCTACCACCAATCATAACTATGGAATAATGGGGCTGGAGGGATTAACCCAAATCCTTCTGAGGATGGTACTGGCATTCCGGGTCGGAGGGCATGTCGTGTTGGCTTCTTTGTTTGCTACAGGTCGGTAGATTGTCGTGGTATGAGAGGATACCCTTTTCTTTGGGTCAAGAAAGAGTCGATTTAATCATACGAAATCGAAAAGTAACAAATTCTCTTGTTCGGCATGTCATGAGAGAAATCAGAGCAGTTATTTAGGTAGTCACAAGAACTGAAATAGAGTGGATATTTTTTTGGCATTCCATCGTATGGATTTCTTATTCTTCAGATTCTGTTTATTCCTAAAATGATGTTCATTTGTTATTTTTGTTGGGCTCTTTATGGATCAAATGAATGAAAATGTTTTAAGGTATGACGTCTTTATTTTCACTTATTTTCTGCATCCGAAAACCGCAAAGACTGCAACAAAAAACCCCAAACGTTATAGAGGAATTCTTTGGAAAAATCTAGGGAACTTGGAAAATCGTGGTTGATTCTATAGTCATTAACAATTACTCGCAGTGATAAATGTCCTTGCTGAAATGTGGCTATGAGATAAAAAAACACTATTTTTACTTCTCATAATTCTTATCTACTGAAATTATCAATCTCCCCTATTCATTACTGAAATTATCGATCTCCCTGACTCATTACTTGATTTGCTTTTTTATCTAATTATCAACCATATAATCTTAAAAATACTATAAATATTAACGAAACAAACGAACTATTAACCATAAATTTATAAATATTATAATATTATTATAAATTTATAAATGTTATAATAAATTTATAAATATTATAAACATTAACAATGTTTTATTGACTAACTATTAACCATAAAAATATATTTATTTTTAGAATATTAACTGTACATGCACTTTGAATATAATAATAAGAAAGTGATCACTTTGAATGATTATGAAACTTTTTTGTGGAACTGAAACATAATTTTTATTTTTTTTATATTATTTGCTTAATGTTTTTACGAAATTTTGAATACTTTTCATAATGATTTGTATTATTAATTTATATTTATATTTTATGGTAAAAAATTATTTATTATTAAAAAAATTTTATTCTATTTAAAAAATTAAAATATTTATAAAATAATATTATATATTGTATTATAAAATTAAATTCAAATTAAATTAAAAAAAATAAGATAAGTATTATAAAATAGAATAGTATAAATTTAAATTTAATTTAGTTTAAGATAAAACAAATATTATAAAATGAAATGATATGTATTATAAAATAGAATAGTATAAATTTAAATTTAATTTAACTTAAGATAAGATAAATATTATAAAATTAAATGATATAAATTCAAATTCGATCTACTTTAAGATAAGATAAATATTATAAAATGAAATAGTATTATGTATCATTTTAAATTTCAATAATAAATAAGTTGAGGAATGTATGATCAATATGTTGTATGGTTAAAAAAAATGATAAAAGACATAATATATTGAATGTTGGATGTTGGGATGTATGTTGTATTCTTTTACTCATTACATTGTTATGTTATCATTTTCTAAGTAAGAAAAAAAACAAAATATTTTACATTTTTTATTTTTTTTAGTTTATCATGATAAAAATTTTTGTTGAAATTGTAATTTTTAATTGTTGAAATTATTATTTTTAATTTGGAAATGAATTCAAGGGAAAGATGTCAATTTTCTTTTTCCACTAGAAAAAAGATTAATGTAAATAAATAACGTATCTAAACAATTTGTTATTGTTAATTGAATTTAGCAAAATGATTTGATTTATTTGTAAAAAGCACAAATAACACCTACTAAGAAAACAACCTTTACATATAACTTAGGTTAGATAAGTACAACAATATCATTACACCATATTTTATATTTTACATTATGGAAAATTCAAATGATGCAACTCTAACAACATGAGAAGGACAACTATCTCATCAATCCCTTCTTTACATGTTCATTATTTAAAATTAACAACACCTACAATGTAATGACACTTTCATTGAAGTTTGATTAACACTAGGTTATTACTTTTCCTAAAATTTAATGTATTATTTTTGTTAAAAATTATTTATGGAGAAATAAAACAATGGATTACTTTTCCTAAAAAAACCATTCGCAAAGAAAAAATGTTACATGACTTTATACTTCATCTAATAGTAATAATAGATTATTTTTTCTAAAAAAAATAATAAATTATTTTTCTTATAAATTATTCATCAAGAAAGAAAATACATCTTTCTACCTCATTATTTAGTATATCAATTATGACTTTTAGTCCTTTGTAAATATTTCCCAAAGCTTTATACTTATTTGTTGTGTTCAATATAATGTTGAAAACAATATCCATCATTTTGTTCAATGCCATGTGTTGGAATCAAGTATTATGTTTCTCTTCAATTTTGATTAAATTTTATTATTTTGTACTTTATCTTATTAGCGGAATTTAAGAATATATCTAACAGTAGGAATCCTTTGATAAAATTGTGTAATAAAATTATGAATTTGAAAAAAGTACACCAATCAAAACTAGTTTTGTATGAATGATTTATTAGACAAGGAGTAGCTCCTCACATTTGGAACAATTTCTTATATGATTGGTTGTAGAATACTTCTCACTTGTGGGTTATTACTATATATATATATATATATATTAGTGGATAAACTTAACATCTTTTCCAAATTTGATAGAAATTTTGGTTGGAAGTTATAGTTCAACTTCAATGTCACACCCCACCACTACTATATAATTATTCAAGGATGATATAGACATGCTTAGGTTTTAACAAGTCTTCCTAAACTCATGTGTATGATGCATGACTCGATTTATTTCCATCTAATCATCACCCTCCATAGTAGTTGTAACACCCTATTTTCCCCAGCTTGTAATTAATCATAACATAGGATTACCATGTTGTGAAATGGGAATAATGTAAATGTATTATTATTTGAGTTGTCGATAACTGACTGTGGAGGTGAAGCCTTGAAAGTACTGGCCATAATATAGCTAGAGGAAGAATGTGAAAACTATACAAGAGGGTTTGTTATATCAAATAACCCCAAATTTCTCTTGATAAGGATGATAAACCTCCTTCGGATCCAAAGGAGAGAAATCAGTTAATGAAGAAAGGACCAGTGGTTGAATTATCAACCACCCCATGAATGGGAGCATGGTCTGGCTGCAAAATGTTAGTCGAAGTACCACAGAGACCTGTAGACCTGAGCTTCCTTCTGATAAAAGGAACATGATGGGTTGAGAACCTTCCAAAAGGAGGAAGGTAAGATAGATACACACAGACAACCAGAGAGGAGACTCCAGATGAGAGCACAAGCTCGTAAGGGAGATGCGTGGAGCTCTCCAGCGGATGATGAACAAAAGGTTGTGCACTTGATGCCAAGTGAGCATCTAATAAACCTCGCCAAGGCCATAACAGAGAGAAAAATATCTGAAAGTTCGCAGAGAACATAACTCGAGTAGAAGATGAAACAGAGAAAGAACCCTTGAGAACTATGAGAGTTCTCTGGTGATATCATGGCTTGGCATAGGGGTGGCCAAAGTGCTAAGAATGAATGCCTCTGAGCCTATGGTAGGGTGGAAGGATGAACACCCACAGTCAGTTAGTTGGCTACCACATGTAATAGATAAGTAATCGCATATCTTGTGTATTTAAGTGGTACTGTGAGTTAAAGTTGGATATCCTATGAATGTTGCAGGGATGGTTAGGTTTGCTTAATGATTTATACTATATTTCCTTCTTTTATATCTATCTGAATGTGAAATTAGGCAAGTAGGAAATCATATGGATGGGATATGTTTTATACTCGTAAATGTTAGCGTCCTATGGTGGCTTAAGCTAGAGTCACGAACTATATGTCTGTCGACCTTGGACACAGTTTCATGTACGCGTGTCGACCCACCTAGTCGTTCTGATTCCCTTGGAGGACAGAGTTTGTTAAGCTCAGGAGAGGTAGTGCAAATATGCACCGACTCTCTGTGAGGCAAACAGAGACCAAGAACTACTTAATTTCTATACTTTATGAAAGAGCACAAGAGGTGTGTAGAAGACCCTTCTATGCGTTAAGTCCATGAGAAAAAGCGCAATGCTCTTAAGTCCTTCATAACTGACAAAGCTTAGGAAGGATAGAGAGATTCAAGTATCGAAAGGGAATATCCTTTCGTTTGGAAGAAGAATGGACGAGATCCTTTTGGGAGGTTCCAAGGTTTATCATGATCGTTAGATTGGAAGAAGGAGCACAGGTGTTAATGCCTCGACTCCTTCACTCTTCGCAAGTTCAATGAATGTTGGTAATCATCACAAAGGGGATGAATCCTCTGAAATCTGAAACTTAAAGCCGTGATATGATCTAGATCGTAGATCTAAGGATCTATTGGGACCCTCCTTGACCATTGCATTGGTGAGATCGGAGACTTGCACATCAAGAGATTTGCATGTTGGCGCGACTAAACTCCCGAAACCCAAAATTGCGACGTGATCTGGACCGTATATCTAAGGATATATTGAGACCCTCCTTGACCATTAGATTGGTGAGATCATGGGTTTTCACATCGGGAGATTCACACATTGGCGTGGCTAAACTCCCAAAACCCGAATTTGCGATGTGATCTGGACAATTGGATAGAGGAAGGTCATGGACCGTCGATTTGACGTGAGTAGATTAACGCATGGAGTACGTGGGAATCCACATATAGACAATTTGAAGAGAACGCAGGAGGGAGATCATATTTGGGCCATTATATCTGAGTGCGAGGACCAACAATCATTGGATTCAGGAAAGGTGCACGAGGGTTAAACCCTTCGAAAGTGTACAGGAGGATGGAATTTGAAATCTTCCAAGTTAGGGAAGAAATCACAAGCTTGAGAGGAGGAGATACAGTGATCGTTGGATCGATCATCGTGAAATATCTAGACCATCAGATCATAGTCCAGACAACGAGGAGTAAGCGCAGAGGAGAACAGATCTTAGTCGTTCAGTCTGAGCGCAAAAGAATCATGGCCGCCTAATCAAGGTAAAGTGCACTAACGATAAGCCTTGAGGGTACACGAGAGGAATGAGGTTCCAAAGTACCGAAATCATTAGAACCATCCATCTAGGAGGACACGTGGCGAGAGATCATCATTTCGCTGACTCGTGACTCAAAGAAGTCAAAGGGTGAAGTTGTGAGAATTCACGAAACGTGAATTCATGATTTGATCTGAGCCATTAGATCATGGGGAGTTGTGATCCCTTGATCTGACACTCGCAAATATTAAGAAATCAGGAATCGATAAAACAGAGGTGAACCAACCTCCAAAGTCAAAAAATGAGAAATTACGACTTGATTGCAGTCATTGATCGAAAGAAGATCATGGACCGTAGATCTAGTCTTATCGAGAGTTCGCAACTCGGGAAACTGGAAGTAAGAGTTATAGGAACTCACAAAATGCAAAGTCTCGAGTTGCGAAAGATAGATCTGAACCATCGGATCATGGGGAAATTAGGACCGTTGATATGAGGTGTTTGTAATCAGGATTTCAGACCTCGGGAGAATGGAGGTGAATCACATCGGGATTCTCGATATGTGAAATCCTGAGGCGCTCATAGGACTAGCCCTAGGTTATGGAGAAGGGTCACATGGACGGGGGCTAAGGGAAGGGAGCTAGTGCCCATGGGAACTTAGAGAGTTCAAAGCAGATATGCAGATAGGAAAATTACAACTAGAGAGTTCAAAGTAAGGGATCATGTGTATCTTTGAGTTAGACCCAGGAAAAGATCCTTGAAAATGGGAGCCTGTGCCAAGTTGGCACCTCGGTATTGTGGACCCTTTGAAATTTTGGATAGAGTGGGACTTATAGCATATAGAATAGCACTTCCTCCCACAATGGAGGCACATAATGTTTTCCATATTTCGTTATTGAAGAAATATGTACATGATTCTAATCATATAATTGATTGGTCTTTGATTCAAGTGGAACCAGAGGGATAATTCCTACCAAAACCACAATGCATAATAGATAGGAAGAAAATTCCACCAAGTAATAGAACCATTGCACAAGTCAAGGTGCAATGGAAACACTTTGGTCCAGATGAAGCTACATGGGAAATGGAGGATTCCATGAAACATGCATACCCATTTTTCTTTGCTTCTGTAAATACAGAGCACATCGATAGGTAGAACATCAAGGACGATGTTCCTTAAGGGGGAGGGGATTGTAACACCCATGTTTTCCTCAGCTTGTAAATATAACTATAACTTTCCAAAATACTGTGGCAGACTGAATATGTGTGAAGGTTGGATTTGATGAACCTTTATTAATTAAAAATGGATAGTGTTGCATAACTGCTGAAGGGGGTTTGCCAAGGTAGATCGTGATGTTATGAGAGAGTTGGTGAGGGGAACCAGAAATGGTTGAGATGACCCCCACCAAACTAGAACCTTATTGGATTTAATTACTCAGACCCAGAACAATCCTCTGACACATAAATGAATTACCAGTCAGGATGGTAGTTGGAAAGCCTCCTCAAGAGTTAATGAGGACATGGGTAGAGTACCCATATTCAAGGCTTATTGACCTTACCATGAGATGGGGATTCAGACCCACACAATCTTGTTGAGAAAGGAAAGAAAGAAAGATATTTATGGGAAGAGGCGAGTCGACAAGGAAGAGGAGTCGAGAGACTAATCTCCCAAAGAGAGGAGAGTTTTTGTAGCTCTCTGGTTCGAAGGAGAACTGAGAAATACATTCATTTTGGGTGCAAGAAGTTGCTGACATCTTTTTTATTCTAAGATGATAAATGGGTTTGCAGAGAGGACGAGTGATTGTCGAATTACTCTTTGCAGGCCCCCTTGCTTGGTACAAAGAAAACATTTTGCTAAGTCCTTGTGGGAGGAGGAGAGTAACCTTCATCCATGACTGTTGCTGAACCATAAATAAGAGTCTCTCTCATAGCATCATGGTCTAGCTAGGGAGTGGCCATCAATAAATCCATTTAGGAGTCATTGTGCCTACGGTTGGGTGGAAACATGCACCCATCTAAGCAATTGCTTCACGATTTTGGTTTCTGATAAGTATTTTCATACTCTGTGTACTGGAATGGAAGTGATGGTTGAATGTCTATGTTTATGGTTAAATTTTACGGTGTTTGAAAAATCATTAGAAATGCTTATTATTCTTCTATATTTACATGGCTCATGTTTACCTCTGCTTAGCAGCAGGAGAACGATTAGACATGGGTCTTTAAAAGAATTTAAGAACAAATCTACGATTTCTGTATATTTTGAGAAACCCTTAGGGAAATTTTCCCAAGGAATGATTTCGTAATATAGGAATCGGGGAAGACTTCGCTGGAACACCTCGGTCAAATCGACCTCTCTCTTAACCCTTCATAGGTCACCAAGTTATAACTCTATGGAAGGAGGGCGCCTCCTTCAAACCCTTCACCTGTGTGACCGAGGGCTCATGTCCACGACTCTAATCAAATCGCGGATAAGTGTTGAGCGTATAACCTCTAGGATTGTCCAAGAATCCATACGAATGGGACCTTGGAACCCTTCACTAGGCCTGAAGGAAGCTAAGATTTTCTAGCTTCGGAACTCCCGAGGTTCGGAGCTTAGGGACGCTATGAATTTACACCCTCTAAAACAACCAAAGGCAACCTGTTGGTGTGGTTACTGGCAAGGTTGACCGATATCTGGTTCCCTTAATCGTGACCATGGGATTTGTCCCACCGTTAAACCCTGACCACTTACCGGTCATGAAGTAACGTGATTCGTAGACCTGAGGCTATTTGAGAGCCTCCCTAACCATTGGACCTAGGCCGAGGTCAATCCAACGTTGACCACTATGGGAGAACAGAGGTGTCATAGCACCAAATTCCCCAAATGTCAGAGCTGTGGATTAACAAGAACCATAGATCTAGGGACGTTTCGGGATCTTCCCTGGTCATTGGATCTACGCCCAAGTCAATCCAACATTAACCACTCCGACAAAAAGGGTGTGGTAAGCGAGAAAAACCCCCGAACACAGAACTAACGAAGTGACAAGAGCCATAGATCTGAGGATGTTGTGGGATCGTTCCTGATCATCGGATCTAGACCGTGGTTAGCCCGGTGTTGACCACTCCTGGAGAAAACATGAAGTTACACGACAGATCCCCTGAACGTTGAAGTTACGAAGTAATAGAGGCCATAGATATTTGGACCTACGAGGGCACATCTCAACCATGAGATCTAAGGGGCATTGGAAGGCTTCCAGTCCGGAGTGACATGGCATGCTGAGGTCACCTAGGGTGACGAGGACCCACATTCAACGTGCCACGTGTCACCTTGATTCGTGTTTTTCGCAAACCCTATGTGCCCATTAGAATGTGACACATGTCACCCATTGATGGGGCCATGTGTCATCTCTTCCTTGCCGCGTGTCACCCCCTTGACACATATTCACTTGGCCTATTAGCAGTTGGAGTACTCGGAACCCACCTGTCCTTGCCTCTGCATTTAATACTCCAACACATGTAAGGGTGGACCCTTCAAGAGTCCGGGACTTCGAAACTCCAGAGGTTTGGGGTGAAGTATCTTAGATGAGCCGAAGGGACCGAAGGTTGTAGCCACGTGGAAATATTTCAGGCTCCTTCGGGAGTTCACGATTTAGGGACTCCAGAGGATATGTGCGTAGAACAAAAAAGGGGTGTTCAATGCCGAAGCACCGAAGGCTGAATTTCCCTTAAGCTTATGTATTATACGAGGATGAAGTTTCGTCATTGGATTGGACAGTGGATGGACTTCCATCATAGATGTAAGAACACTAGGGAATCTTCAAGACTTTGGGGAACTTGGGATGGTACGAACGAGATGGACCTACATGGGTGCCATGTGACCCTTCACTAATAACACTCGAAGAGCTCTGGAAGGGTGTATCTCCCAATCCAGAGCTCAGATTTGAGAAGGATAATAGTAGTTATACAACTCTTGATGAGAAGAAGAGGACGAAGACCCCGGGGAAAGGATTCAAGATGATTAAAGAAAGAGAAATTTTGATACCCCATTCCTAAAAAGGGTACTTAGGGGTCAGGTGTGTTACATGAATTTTTTTGATTATTTTAAATAATTATTTAAAGGTGAAAATCACTATATCAAAAATTAAAACAACTTAAACATGTTTACAAATACTAAAAAGATGAATTATTCCTCCATTAACATGTCATTTTCAAAAATCAAATCACTTTTGGAAAGACATGTTAGTTTATGAATAAGTTATTTTTTAAGATAGTTTAAATGTTCTATGTTTTTACCTTTTTCTGTGTAATTTTTTTCAATAAGTTGTCCAAAATCCAATAACAAATTTAGAAAGATAGTTGAAATTTTGAAGACACCCAATGAATTTATGCATTAAATGATTTGAGCAATGTGAAATTAAGATTTCACCAACAATTGCTTTATGGATTTGAATGATATTTACCAAAAAAAAATGAGAATAATCATTTTTGGTTTCTATTTGCAAATGAAAGTTGTTTAAGGAAAACTATTCTACTTGAAGGTCTTGGGTCATTAACCTATTTTCTTCCTACCTTACTAGGAATACAGACCCTTAATATTCCATTCCATGTATCCTTTGGCCAATATAGCTTCCTCTTATCCATAAAAACCCATAAGCATTCTTCACCTGTCCTTAGATAGGAACTTTTAAATTTATCATGGGAGGAAGAGGGTTATACAAATTGGTTGAATTGATAGCAAATTGCGATGATGTAATACAAAAACCTCATTTTATGTTGATATTGCTCAAAACGCTTCTTTTACCCAACATCCTAGTAGTAGGTATGGGCTTGATATTCAACACTTTGAACTTGCTTTGATGTCCATTACTAAGCAACTTTCCAAATTGCATTTTGACTTATTCCTTTTGTATTTCCAACACATTGTCATTGATAATATCCATTCTTCTTTGGCCTTGACATATATTTTTTATACTTAATATTTTCTCTTTTTTTTTACAAAAATTCTTCTAAATCTTTATGTCCACCTAGGTTTCAAACCTAGTTTTATACATGGACAAACGCCTATCCATTTTATTGTCATTGATCAAAGCAAGTAATTTTATTTACGATAGGCCTAAATGCTAAATGTCCATGATTTAGTTTTGCATCCTTTGTTCATAGTTTGAAGGTATCAAGTTGTGTTTCAAAAGGAATTTATATCTTAGATAAGTCAAATACTTGCAAACAAATATAAATATGGTGACTGCTTCAACAGTACTTAGAGGACATCATGAAGGTACATTCAGACAATGCAATACTACACAAAATTGAGGAAGCTTAAGCATTTCTTTATCCAAATATAATTTATTTGGAAAAAAATTCTTAATTGAGTCATTATACTATGATATTTATTTTCGTTTACAGAGCTCAAAGTAGAGGGAAAGTGAGTATATGCAAGCAATAACAAGCTAGATGTGAAAAGTTTGTCAATGGCAATAAAATTTGGAAATATAAGATATGAATATAGGGGGCACACAATCAACACACATTGTTGATTGTGTGCACCTGTAAAATATTCAAAATATTGGTATGTATTAATGCCTTGTGATCATAGTTATAAGTGTGCATGTTTATAAAATAAATGTTGGGATATATTCATTGTTGATTGTGTGTGCCTGTAAACTATTGAAAATATTGATATGTATTAATGCCTTGTGATCATAGTTATAATTGTGTATGTTTATAGAATAAATGTTGGGATATATTCATTGTTGATTGTGTGTGCTTGTAAACTATTGAAAATATTGATATGTATTAATGCCTTGTGATCAGAAGTGGCCTGCTTCCGTATATGCGCATATATGGAAGCCTGCCACTTTCATATATAAGCATATATAGAAGTGATTGGATTTTGTATATGCGCATCTACCGAAGTTGGCCATATACTGAAGCCGACCACTTCCGTATATGTGCATTGCGCATATACGGAAGCGGCCCGCTTCCATATATGCACATATACCGAAGTTGACCACTTCTGTATATATGCATATATGGAAGTGATGGGCTTCTTTATATGTGCATATACAGAAGTGATCAACTTCCGTATATGGATTTTTGTATATTCACATATACGAAAGTGGCCATCTTCCACATATGAGCATATATGGAAGTGGTGGACTTTTGTATATGCACATATACGAAAATCGACCACTTCCATATATGTGCATATACAAAAGCCAACCAATTTCGTATATGTGTATATACGGAAGTGACCAACTTCCGTATATGCGCATAAACAGAAGGCGACCACTTCCATATATGTGCATATACAAAAGTTGACCATTTGTGTATATGCACATATATGAATGTGGTCAGCTTCCGTATATGTGCATATATGAAAGCTGACCATTTTTGTATATGTGCATATATGGAAGTTGACCACTTTTGTATATGCGCAAATACGGAAGTGATCAACTTTCGTATATGTGTCATATATGCACATATATATAAGTTGACCACTTTTGTACAAGAGCATATACAATTTTTGACCACTTCTGTATATGTGCATATACAGAAGTGGTCAACTTCTGTATATGTGCAAATACAGAAGTGGTCAACTTCCATATATGTGGGTATACGAAAGCCAACCATTTTCATATATGTGCTTATATGGAAGTGGTTGGCTTTCGTATATGCACATATACGAAAGTGGTTAGTTTCTGTATATGTGCACATACGGAAATGGTCAGCTTCCGTTTATGCACATATATGGAAGTGGTCAATTTCCGTATATGTGTCGTATATGCACATATACAAAAGTTGACCACTTCCATATATGCTTATATACGGAAGTGGTCAAATTTCGTATATATGTCATATATGTGAAAATATGGAAGCTGACCACTTTCGTATATGTGCATATACGAAAGTGGTCATCTTCAGTATATGCGCATATACAGAAGTGGTCAACTTCCATATATGTGCATATACGAAAATTGACCATTTTTCGTATATGTGCTTATACAGAAGTGGTTGGGTTTCGTATATGCGCATATACGCAAGTGGTCAGCTTCTGTATATGTGCATATATGGAAGTGGTCAACTTATGTATATGCGCCTATACAGAAGTTGACCACGTCCATATATGTGCATATACGAAAGCCGACCATTTTCGAATATGCGCATATACGAAAGCGGTCGACTTCTGTATATGCACATGTATGGAAATGGTCAGCTTCTGTATATGCACATATATGAAAATGGTTGACTTTCGTATATGCGCATCTACGAAAATGGTCGGCTTCCGTATATGCGCACTTATGGAAGCCGACCATTTCCGTATATGCGCATATACGAAAGCCGACCATTTCCGTATATGTGCATTTACGAAAGCCGATCGTTTTTGTATATGCACATATACGGAAGCCGATCATTTTCATATATGTGCTTATACGAAAGTGAGTGGCTTTCGTATATGCGCGTACACAGAAGTGGTAAGCTTCTGTATATATTCATATACATAAGTGGTCAACTTCTGTATATGCGCATATATGGAATTTGACCACATCTGTATATGGGCATATACGAAAGCTGACTATTTTCGTATATGCACATATATGGAAGTTGATCGCTTTTGTATATACACATATACAGAAATGGTCGGCTTCCATATATGCGCATAAACGAAAATGGTCAGCTTCCGTATATGCGCATATACGGAAGTGGTCAACGTTCATATATGCACATATACAAAATATACAGAAGATGACCACTTCCGTATATGCGCATATATGGAAGCTGACCACTTTCGTATATGCACATATATGGAAGCTGACCACTTCCGTATATGCGCATATATGGAAGTGGTCAACTTCCGTATATGTGCATATACAGAAGTTGACCACTTCTGTATATGTGCATATATGGGAATGGTTGGCTTCCGTATATGCGTATATACGAAAGATGACCACTTCCGTATATGCGCATATATGGAAGTGGTCAGCTTCCATATATACGCATATATGAAAGCCGATCATTCCCATATACGTGCATATACATAAGTGGTCATCTTTCCATATCGAGGATGGACAAGTCACCCGTGTCACATGTATCATGTGTAGCGTTAAATATCATATAATTCTCAAATTGTTTGTGTTTATGTTTTTGAATTTTACTGCTTTGTCCTAATAGTTCAATTTTATTATCAACCAGTTGTGGGTACTATAAAGTGTGTGGGAGCGAGAGAGAGGAAGAAAGAGGGGGGATATAAAGTGTGTGTGTGAGAGTGTGGGAGGCATAGAGAGGAAGACAAAGAGGGGAGGTAGAGAGTGAGTGTGTTAGAGTGTGGGAGGGAAAGAGAGGAAGACATATAAGGGGGGTGAAAAGTGTGTGTGGTAGGGAGAGAGAGCAAGGCATAAAAGACAGTAGAGAGACTGTGTGATAGTGTGAGAGAGGAAACTAGATAGGGGGATAGAGAGAGAGAGATAAATGTAGAAGAGAGAGGGGTAGATGTAGGAGAGATAGTGGGACGAGGGGAGGGGAGAGAGAGAGGGATGAGGGGGGAGAGAGAGAGAGTGCGTGAGAATGTGAGAGGGCGAGAGAGAAAGACAAAGAGGAGGGGTAGAGATAAAGAGGGAGGATAGGAGGGGGAGAGAGAAAGACAAATAGGAGGGGTAGAGACAAAGAGGGAGAGGGAGCCACTTCCATAAATGAACATTTATGGAAACTGGCTTCCATAAATACACATTTATAGAAGTCAACTTTTGTATATGTGCATTTATGGAAGCTATCCACTTCTGTAAATGCATATGGGGGAGATGTTATCATGCACGTACATAAGGTTATATTAAATAATAATAATAAATAAAAATACAAGTGAACTTAATTACAATTTGAATAAAAACACATAAATAAGCTCTATTACACACACACACATCAAGAATACAATTATCCATCCCAAAATTGAAAATTGAGTCTGAATGTTCGAAATTAAGAGTGGAAAAATTGAAGGAATTTCCTTATCCAAACAACAAAGGGAACTCACCATTTCTTACATATCCTTCAAATTGAGAGAATAAAATTATCAAAACAATGAAGGGGAATTGAGCTATCATATTCGTCAAATTGAGGGAATAACATGATCAAAACAATGAAGGGGAAATGAGTGAATAGAACAACATAGTTGAAAATACAATTTTCACATAAGTTTTTCCCCCATATCTGTTTTAACTCTATACAACTATTTTTTATTACGAACTATAAAAATAGCTAATAAATTGATTATTTATCAAGAATTAATGATAACAGGTCCCCATATAATTATTGCCTCGCAAGGCCATGAGGCATGTGCACACAAGAGAATATAATAACATTGTTTTTGTTACTACACTAGGAAATAATAGATAGCAAGTATAGGGTTGTGACAAACCCACTCTCCACCATCGATGCTTTCCAAGAAACTCTTTTGGGAAAACACTCCCAATACTCAGAGGATGGTACCTATATTTTATAGGACACAAGACCACTCAACAAGGGCATTACGCCATTGCAAAATAAATTGACTCACTAAGAGAAACATGTCACAAAGGTGGGATTGGAACCTCACTCGGGAGAATAACAGCTTCCCCACCCAACTATTTGAACTACACCCACTTGAGAATATATATATAATTAATCAATCAATCATTAAAAAATAAAATAATCAACTTAATTATAAAAAAAATAAACTATTATTATTTAATATTAATTATATACAACTTTATTTTAATCTATATTTTTAAATATAAAATATTTATACACATCAATTTTTTTTAATCTTTTAAATTATTAACAAAATCAAATAAAATTAAAATTATAACTAATTAAATTAAAATTAAAATTACATTCTTTACATTAAAGCTTCTAAGTTTCTTTTTACTTATGATTTTCATATATTAAACCCTCTTTAAATTCATTGTCTAGAATTAAAAAAATAATAGCACAAGCTAACCTTTGAACTTCAAAATTTTTAAAAAACAATATAATTCCAATAAGAATAGTTAAAAATTATAAAAATAATCTTTTAATATAATTTTTTTTATAAAACAATAAAATTAAAATAAAAACTTTCAATAACTAATTAAATTAAAATTAAAATTACATTCTTTACATTAAAGCTTCTAAATTTCTTTTTACTTATGATTATCATATATTAAACCCTCTTTAAATTCATTGTCTAGAATTAAAAAAATAATAGCACAAGCTAACCTTTTAACTTCAAAATTTTTAAAAAACAATATAATTCCAATAAGAATAGTTAAAAATTATAAAAATAATCTTTTAATATAATTTTTTTTATAAAACAATAAAATTAAAATAAAAACTTTCAATACATTTTTTTTTAATTGTTTTGAAGAGATACAACTAAAATAAATACTGTTTAAAATTATAAATACAATTTTTTTTTTTACAACATAGTTAAAATAAAAACCATTTCTATATATATATATATATATATATATATATATATATATTGTAAAACAATAAAATATGGATTCCAATTTTTTATAAAACAATAAAATCTAGATTACAAAAGGTGGATTCAAGGCTTAAAAAAATATGTAGAGATGTGCCATTTAAAAATAAAAAAATAAACCCCGGATGGAGTGACACACGGCAATCCATTGACACTCGGCTTAGCACTAAGCCATAGCATAAATGATGATGGCCGCCACCGACAAGCCTGCATTTACGATGGTGGATGGCCATAACAACAATTATACGGTGGAGGGACACCTCCCTCGTGTGATCACTCTCGCTCACAGCGCCCTCAGCATGACATGGTTTAAGGAGGGTCAGGTGATTTCGGCCTATGGTAATTTGTTTTTTCATGTGCCTGGACAGAGTGGGTCTGCTCTTGCTTCGGCTCTCCTCTTCGTATGGGAGCTCTGGTGTAGTCCTGTATCCTTCTTGTCCTGGCTCACTCCCATCTCACTGTAATTTGTTGAGGAAATTCCTAGCAATTTGTTTTTTCCATGAGCCTGGATAGAGTGGGTCTGCTCTTTCTCCGGCTCTCCTTTTTGTCTGGGAGCTCTGGTGCAGCCCGACATCCTTCTCGTCCCGGCTTACTCCCATCTTGCTGCAACCTCACTGTATCGTCATCTATTCCCTGGCAATTATGGCCAGAAAATGGGGTAGGTCTCGCCGTGGCTCGGACTAGTACACCCACAAGGCGCAGCGACAAAGGAAAGAAAAGCTGGAGCGTGCTCTGGCGATGGTGACCTCCATTCTCCGAAAGAAGGCTCGAGCTGAGAAATTGGCTCTGCATGCCATCATTGCGGAGACAGGAGCCGGATGTAGCAGCGAAGCCACGACAATTAAGCCTGGAGACAGGCAAAAGGATGGTGCTGAGGATGCGTTTCTCAGCTGTTACGTGGAAGAAATTCCGTTCATGGAGGACTTGACGACCACCCCGGAGCCCCAAGCCATGGAGGCGACACACCGGGATGGAAGCGGCCCAAAAATTGCTTTGGCAGATGACATCCCTGGGTGCATTGTTGAGGAAATTCCCTGGCCAGGTGACTACAACCCCACCATCCATGATATGTATGTAGCGTTCGAGGAAGAAACGCGGGATAAAACCAGAGTAGAAGTGAACGCGGACAACAATCGCTTGGCGAGGAAGGAAGAAGTGGATGGTGCAGAGTTGATGGAGCTTGGCGCTGGAATTGGAGAGACCGTGGAATTGAGGGATGTATCCCTCAACGACGTGGGTGATGGCTTGCATGGCTATCTCCTCTGTGCAGAGAATCTGGCTCTGGTGTTCGAACTCCGAGGCCACATGGCAGACCTGGAGCATAGAGCCCTTCTCATGGGCCAGCGTCTAGACCTGCTCCTCGACGCGTACTCCAATGTTCCAGCTAAGCGGAAGTGCCCTCTCTGCACGCAGGCATTTGCCATCCCGGCTGGGTCCACGCGACAGACAAGCAAGGGCGACAGGTCACCGAGTATCTAGGTCTTTTATGCTTTTCCTGGTTCTTAGTTTTATCATGCTACTGTTATATGTCCATTTGGACTATAGCCATCTGTCCTGGTTTCCTCCGGGAAGGACATATGCTATTTTGTTTCTTGTTTTATCATGCTACTGTTACATGCTCTTCAAACTATGCTTGTTTCCGGTAAATGAAAGCATTTTTGGTGACTCAGACCTATATCATTGTACATTTTGTCAAAGTTTCTTAGATAAATTAATATAGTAGGTTCCACCTTTTTTACTCAAAAAAAAAAATAAGAAAATAAAAAACAATCCAAAACAGTTCCAAAATAGGGTTGGAAATGCACTTTTTATGCCAGTGAAAGAAGCCTAAAAAGTGCATGTCCAGCTGCAAAGGAAATTGCATTTTGGTCTTGAACGTTGGGGCTAAAAGTGCGATTTTAAATTGGGACATGAGTCTTGGAAACGATGGTGGGTAATGGGCTAGAAATTGTCCTCTCAAACAAGCATGAAATAACATACCCAAATTCAAAATGACAATTGAAAGTAAATGTGCGAGCATAAGGTAGAAGGAATCGAAATTTGAGTACTTTTAAAGCTTGAAAGGAGGATTGAAGATGTTATCTCAAAAAAAGTTAATAAGTTTTTTTTAAACCTTGAAAGGAGGTTTGAAGATGTTATCTTAAAGCAAGCTAAAAATTCTGCATTCTCAAGCTCAGTGAGAATTGGAAAATGCAATTTTTGATTTCCATTTTGTATGCAAAAACTCTATCAGCTTTGTTGGAAGGTATGTTTTTCAATTCTGAAGAAGAGCGCTGCAATCAAGCCCCAAAACTGTGCGTTCTCAAACTTAATGAGAGAGTTGGAAATGGATTTTTTTAGCGTATGGACGGTGACAGTGCAACACATAAGCTAAAAATTATGCTAATTAACATTTAAATGAATGAACTAATCCAAAACCATAAATCCAAACAAAAAGAGCACATGGATTTTGGATCTTGCTTGAGGCTATTTGTCTAGCGGGAATGAATGTTGAAGTCAAGGTTTCAAGCTCTGGTTTATGGTGAATTTTGTATTTCCCTCCAAAAGCTCAAACAACTCTATCTCAAGGAGGTAAAAAACTGTTCTTTAATGGCTGCCCATGAGCTTAAAATCCATTTGAATCCATTCTTTTGCCTGCATCTTTAGTAAACTTGTAACATGCAAATCTATGAAAACTATAAGCAAATGAAGACAGAAACCAATCCAGCATTCACATAATGTAATGAGAGAAAGAATGGCAGCTTGCAATGAGTTTAGAGCTGTATGAAAGGATGATAATGGCTTCCTACTATTGCACACAAGCTGAAGACGAAATAGAAATGGTACTGAAGACGAAATAGAAATGATACGAAATAGAATCTGGCGCTTTAGATCAACTTAGCCATCTCAACTGCAGGTCAACTTTTTGGGTAACAGATATCTCATTTTCTCTTAACCACAGAAAATTGTAACAATGATTTTCAATCTCGCAATCTTACCATACGATGATCAATCTTCATCTGCCATGTTCCAATGCTTGCAAAAAAACGGAAAATGTATCTCACACAGTCCCATCTTTTAAATTTTCTATACCTTCATGGAATATAACCCTTCAAACAAACAAACTCCTCACTTTTGAAATCAATTTTCTATGCCTTCATGGAATATAACCCTTCAAACAAACAAACTCCTCACTTTTGAAATGAATGCTTTTCATTTATTGACATTCACCGGCCATGTTTTTTTTTTTTTTTCCATGAAAAATTAACTCGATATATATTAGGGATATATATCATTTACAATCACAGAAACCAGACTAGTTCAGAGCAGCCATTACATATTCGTCCCGGAAACCCAACCGGGTTTGACCTCTAGACCTTCCTCCCAACCATGAAGAGAGGTGCTGTCTTACCAATCGCGCTGTCTCGCGGGACTTATTTTTCCAATGGAAATTAACCCGCTGGGAACCCACCCCGATACTTCCCCACATAGTGGATGATATGGGAGTGGAAAGCAGCAGCCCGAGGGTTGAGCGCGTTTATAAATTCAAATTTCAAATCTGCATCGATCCATGTCACGGGAAGTCTATATATGTATCATCCAATCCAATGAGCGCATCGCGTTTAAAATTTCAAATTGGTCCCTTCTGTCATGGAAAAATGGATGCACATTGCATGCCCATTGCCATGTCGAACAAATGATGGTATTGGCATGCGATTTGGAAATGTATCCATTCATGGTATGGCCAGCATTAAACTATGGTTGTATAGGCATGGGTACAACGGAAACCGAAACAGAAACGGCTTGGGCCCTTCTACCGCCGGAGGGAGGATGTAGCAGAATTAAGTGCGGACGTTGAGGGTGGCGGCTGGATGGTTATGCTCCTCCATGGTAGCATGTATGGGCAGTCCGCTGACAGAGTCTTAATGACTCTGCAGCAGGCTGGATATTGCTCGCCGTTGATATGCGACATAATTTCAACCACATAACGACAAGATCGTTGAAGATTGTCTTTTAACGGACAGAACATTTATAGCATGACGGTATACACAGTTGTTTGGCCCACGCGAAACAACCAATAAATAAATTCTAATATAAGTGTACCTCAAATTGTATTCGATTTTTGTTTTCTTTCGAGGTATGGGTCTTGAAAAAGACTCTACATTAGTATATTAAAGTTTAGCGTTCAATATACACCTAACATTTATAAAAAAGAAGTTTGTAGTCAATCTGTATCCATTAATATTACAACAATAAATATTGTATAGCAAAGAACAGTAAATATGGTAGAAGTCGAAATATAAATATTATATACATTACAATATATCAGTTTAGATGGTAAGATGTATTTTTGTTCAAATAAAAGATTATGATAAAAAAATAGTTTAAATTTTATATGATAAATAAATTAATTTTATTTTAAGATTTATTTGAAAACTGTATCATAACTTGTTTTTATTAAAAAAATATTATAAAAATTAAAATAAAATTTATCTTTTTTTTAAAAACTATATTTTATAGATTTTATTAGTAAATTTAATATTTTTTTATTAATATAAAAAGTATTATTAATAGTACCTATGTGAAGACATTGTGATTAGAAAAACAAAATTAATACATATTCTTAACAATGTTATTATCAGAAAACAATTATAAAGGGACCATAACTTAAATGTATACATTTTATTATTCAATTTAAAAAAAAAAAATATAGTCAAAAGAATATCTTTATAATAAAATAAATAAATATAAATTTATTTAAAAAAATTGAAGTTTTTAAACTACATTTTTTTTTTTAAATTTATGAACTTTTTTTAATTGGTTAAGAACTTTTCTTCCTCTTACTTAATCCAAAATTCAAAGTTTGACATTCTGAATTAAGATAAACTTTCCTACTCTTAAAAAAAATTATTTAATAATAAACTTATTACTTGTAATTTATAACTATATACTTTTAGTTATAATATAATAATAATTAATTTATTTATTTATAAACTTAATTAAGTGTACCTATTCTAATAATTAAAATTGTACGTGAAAGTACATCCAAATTAAATTTAAGTCATAGCCCAACTAGCTAATGGCCAATCTAATAATACCAACAGTGATCGCCAATTGGTTTGATCAATAGCTCCACCCTAACAAGATAACTTTTCCCAAAGTTAAAATTGTACCATTACAATGAACACAGTACATTCAAATTGAATTTAAGTTATACAGCAAGACGCCTTCGTTCTCTGCAACGTGCCCTCGTTAGAGGTCCACGTGATATTCATCTTACAGTCAGATTTTATGTTAAGCCGGAATTATCATAGTAACTTTTATTATAAGAAAGTTATCGGTCGGAAAAAGAGATGGTATTAAACGTTACAAATATCAAAAGGAAACAAAATTACACGGTGTAATTTAAATGTTTTATATTTTATATTTTTCTTGGTTATTATTATTGTAATGTGTTAATGTGAGTGTTGGCGAAATTGCTTCAGGTCCTAAAATTGATTATGTTTTTTAATATATAAATTGATTCAGGTCCTAAAAAACATTAGGACATCCATTACATACAACTTCAATTATTGAAATCTCCAATTTCAACTAATTTTATAATTTTGTTAATAAATTTTAGACCAAATTTATTAGACTCATCAAATTTCAAAGAATAATGAAACTGCTAACTAATTTTCCATGCAGATACATGCTTATAACTTTAGTTAAAAATAGAATGTGCATGAATGCACAGTGCAGTAAACAATTTGTGTAACTGGTAGATCAGGTTGTAATCAGTTCTTTTAAATGTTAT
>ML788012.1:222378-287586 GCA_009831015.1 Picea engelmannii
GAGCACAAGATTAGAAGAGCCCTAACCTCATCATCAAAGTCCACTTTTACAGAACTTAGTTGATTAGTAACCGTATTAAACTCATTTAAATGATCTGCAACTGACCCACCTTTTGAAATCTTCATATTAAATAATCTCTTCATTAGAAATACCTTATTCGATGCCAAGGGTTTTTCATACAATTTGGCTAACGTGTCCATGAAACCCTTCATTGTCTTTTCTTTCGAAATATTGAAAGCCACCGATGCTGCCAGGCTCAGCCGTATCGTTCCTAGAGCCTTTCTGTCAAGAATCTCCCATTCTTTATCCTTCATGGCCATCGGCTTCTTTGCTACTCCGCTCAATGGTAGGAATAGATCCTTCTGATATAAATAGTCTTCCATCTGCATCTTCCATAACTGGTAGTTTTGGCCGTTAAATTTCTCGACCCTAAAATTTCCAGCTTCCGACATTGCTCCCACTTGAACCAGGAACCCTCTTTTTATGCGAGTTACCTTATGCTCTGATACCAGTTGTTAGAAAAATAGGACCGCAGAGCAATAAAATAAAACAAATGCAGAAACAAAACACAGAAGACACACAATACAAGAGAGACACAGATTTACGTAGTTCACCCAATGTGGGCTACGTCCACCAGAGAAATTGCCAGGTCCTTCCCTTGTTATTATCTAGCAAATGAAGGGATACAACCTACAACAAAACCCGCTGTAACTTCCTCTTCTTTCTCTCACAGTCTCCTCTCTCAGAATACAATATTCACCATCAACCATAGCTGCAATACATTTCCCTCATAAAAGAGGGTTGCTTTCTAGGGAAAAAAACCCTAACATAATCTCTACCGTTAGATATGCAACCTTATAATGAATGGTCGTGTAAGAGTGTACATACTTCTGGGGTGTAAATACTTCATGGGGTATAAACACGGTTGAAAGTGAAATACCTATAAATCAGGAAGATAATTAGGCTCCACAACCAACATTTTCTACAGTTTTCCTTTTAAGATATTTTTTCAATATCACCTCATGCCAAAGTACAAGCATCATGAGGCATCTCCATAAAAAAATTTCTGCTAATGCTTGACCAAACATAAATATATTTTTTAGTCCCCATCCACCAACCCTTTTAGGTTTTGCTATCTTTTTCCAGTTTGATAGATGCATACCTTCCTTTTCTTTTTTACCAGACCCTAAAAAACTGAACATTCTCTTTCTAATACTATTTAGTACACTCTTGTTAATTTTTTCCAGTGAAAGCGAATACACATATATGCTTTCAAGTACTTCTTTTACAAGTATCATTCTTCCTCCCAGGGTAAGCCACCTATGGTTCCATCTCAATATTCACTTTTCAAATTTTTTCTCTAGCCATGACCAATCCCCTCTTGTATAACAGTTTGGTTTGATATAAAACCCAAGATACTTAAAACCCGTGTCTAAAGGTTTAACATCAAAGGGAAGTATTTCCTTCAACACATTCATTTCTACATCCTCCCAACTAGCTTCTAAGAAACTAGAATTTTGAGAGTTGAATTCCATCCCTGAAGCCTTATAAAAAAGATCCAATATCTCCTTGTATTCTTTCCATACAACCATGTTTCCAATCCCAAAAAATATTACATCATATAAAAACATTAGGTGTGTAATATTCAATCCTCTCGCCATAGTAACACCCTCAATTTTCTTATCCTGAACCCTCTCCTGTATGATTATGCTCAACCCTTCAATTACAAGCAGAAAAAGTAGTGGAGATAAAGGGAAGCCTTGCCTTATACCTATTGAAGATTTAAAAAAACCTATAGGTTTGCTATTAATCAGTATTGCATAATTTTTTGATGTTACACATCCCATGATCCAATCAATTTCTTCGAGGCTTATACCAATCTGAAGTAGAACAAGTCTAAGAAAACCCCAATCCACTGTATCATATGCTTTGGCTAAATCTAGTTTTAGAACCAGTGCTTTTTGGTTCTTCACCTTTATGCTATGTAATACTTCATGTACCACTCCAATTGCATCAGTTATTTGTCTACCATCTGAAAATCCAAATTGTTCTTTTGATAAACCGGTGGACATGGATGATTTTATTCTGATAGCAATTATTTTTGAAATAATCTTGTATAGTAGATTTCATAAAGATATAGGCCTAAATCCTCCAAAATATTTAGGTTTGTAACTTTTTGGGATTAGTGAAATAAAGGTATCATTCATTGCTCTCAAAAATTTCCCTAACCTTCTTGACTCTTCTGCAACCTCCAAAAGTTTAGACCCCACAATATCGAAAAATGCCAAAAAAAACGCAACAGTCCCGCCATCCGGCCCATGACTCTTTGAGCACTTAAATCCTTTTAAAGTTTTTAACACTTCAGCAAAGGAAACTGGATTATCTATCCTACTACCCTCTTCCTTAGAGAACATCCTCAGATAATTCCTTAAAATTGCAAGTTGATCTGTAATAACCATATTTCTCGGTGCTATAAACAAATCCTGAAAATATGCACCAACTTCCTTTTGTAGATCTAAATTGTTTGTAATAGTTTTTCCATCTCCCTTCGTGATATCCCAAACGACGTTTAATTATTTTCTTGACTTTGCATAAGCATGGAAAAAAATTGTATTCCCATCTCCAACTGCCAACCAGTTTACCCTTTTTTTTGTCTCCAAGTCTCCTCCTCTCATTTTAAAAGTGTCCTTTTCCTCTGTTCTTTAGCCAACACCAATATCTTAACATTTTCCTCCACAAAACCTCCAGGAAAATCTATATATATCTTATCGAAATCTGATTACAAATGAACCAATTCTCTTTTATCTTCATCCTTTTTATTTCTTTCCCATTCTATAACCATGCTCTTTAGTATTTTTAATTTTTTTACCAATGATTCCATAGGTGTAAAAACCTTTGTCCCTAGCAAATCCACCCAATTGGTTCTAACCATACTAACAAAATCTTGATCCTCCAACCAAAGAACATTAAATTTAAATGGGTAGCGGTCTATATCACTCCAAAATTCCATATGTAACATTATTGACATGCGATATGAGATATTGTCATTGCAAATCTAGGATATGTATCTAATTCCTGAAGAGACAAGATTCTCAGATATCAGAAACCTATCCAACCCTTTTGCAATGTAATCTTGAACTTTCCTTCCATTCCTCCAAGTCAGAAGAATTTTTATTGGCTCAACATCTACTAAACCTTAATTTTGAACCAAATGACTAATTAAAAGTTGTAAAGGATCCACCCTAGCCTCAGGCCCTAAGATTAAATTTTCCTTGTCAAAGATCCCATTCCTTTTTAAATCCTCCCAGAATACCACTTTGTCAGCATAAGGTCCATAATAGTTGATTAAACTCACCTTTAAATTTGTGTCTTTAACTACTCCTTCCAGCAAAATCCCTGCCTGCGTCAAGAACACATCAAAACTAGCCTTACGAGGGATCCAAAATGAAATCAATCCCCCCAAATGAACAATAGAATCAACTCCGCAAAAATACCAATTAGGGAGAATTTTGGAAAATAATTCCCTTTCTTTTTCCACACCTACCATTGTTTCCTGTATGAAAAGTACATCTAGTTTGTTCTTCTCTAAAACCCTAGAGAGGGACAATGAATTTAAGGAGCCCCCCACTCCTCTCACATTCAGGAAATCCATGATCATATTTTCACCCTAGCCAGTGATTTATGAGCTCTAAATTCCCTAGGCCCAGTTATAGCCTCATGAAGAGGTATAACTGAGAGATCCTTTTCTTTTCACAAATTCCTTGCACTCCTAGTTTTAATAGGAGAAAAATATGTTTCCAACACTCCTAAAATTGCCCCTTTAATCAATGCATTCATGCATTCCCTACCAACAGACCCCTAACCCCTGCTCCCCTCTTCCTTCCTAGCCTTTTGTTTATCTAGTAACACCCCAACAACAAATATTGGTATTTGCGTTTGGGTTAAAACCTCCCTGTATGTAGGTAGAAAATTACAAAGTGTTTCCTCCACCTTTGATAGTCCACTTGTCAGTTGTAATCCCTCAAAAGTCCCCAAAATACGCCTTTCAATCCCTCCTAGAATGTTCTGGGATGAAAAAAGCTCACCCTTCCCTTCCAGACCTATTCCACGAGATTTTCCCTCAACCATTGTAGATTTCCCTATCAACCCCAAATTGCTATTATTTTCCATAGTCACACCCGGTTCTAAAAAATCAACTAAATTAGAGAGATTATTATAAAACAACAAGTGGGATTCCCCAACTAACTTATCCCCACCTAATTCCGCTATCGATCCCCCTATAACCAGTTTCTCAACTCTATAAACAACCTTATCATCACTATTAGACTCATCTTTGCATGTGCCTGAATCCATTCTGTCAAAACCTTTTAATAGAGTCGCTGCTACAAAACCATCACCTTTCCCTTCCATACCCAAACCACGATAAATTCCTTCACCTCCAACAAATTTATTTCCTTTAGCCATTAATGGATTCTGATCAATCCACAACTTTTCAAAATTTGCCTCAGTAATATCCCTATAAAGGTTTCCAAGCGAACCACCTTTACCCGATAGCACAACTATGTATTCAGATTTATCAATCCTACTAGTCACATCACAAGTGGTCCCCTTAGCCTATTTTTTATTCCCTTTTACAGCTATCGTGGGTGGTAGGTAGCTTCCCTTCCATTCCAAACCTTGCATAGTGGGTTTTCCCTTAGTATCAACAAACATTATACCTTCACCCAAAAGATGAATCCGTTCGCAGGACTCATTTTGTGAGGCCCCACATACAACAACCTTACCAGAATTACCAGGTGATCCCCCACCACTTGATTGCATTGGGCATTCATTTTTATACTATCTTTCAGATTCCCTCCCTCGGTCTTTCACCGCCCCCGAATTCACAATTAAGGTCATCTCTCCCACACCCACCCCAGACAACAAACAAACATTCCTTACAACCCCAGACAGGTAGCCCGTGCCGTCTAAAAACTCTCCCATACCATATCCAATATGAAAGATCTTTCCCTTAATACAAATCTTAATTCCCATCCCTCCCTTCGAAGGTGCTTTCTCACTCTGAGGATCTAATGCTAAAACCGACTTCTCTTGTAACAATAATGAATTCAGGGAAGATAAATGTTCAGGAACGTTTGAATTTGTATTATCACATTTTCCTTCACTATGCATCACTTGAGTATCAGTCCAGTCGTGATGTTCTTGCATCTCAACATTATTTTCCTTGACTGTTCTTCTCGATAATCCAGTCATGAAAAATTTATTTTGAACCACTTCTTCCCCACATTGATAACACAATTGTCCAGTCTTTTTACAACCCAAGCAATGAAAAGGCACTCCAGTATAATCCAATCTCTGTCGGATCTTTCTTCCCTGCCAATTAATTTCAATATCTTCTGGCAGGCCTGTGAATGTGTGCACTTCAACTATCATCTTCCCCATCTGGTGATCAAAACCCCCAAATTGTTTTATGTCGACCTATATAAATTTCCCAATTGCATTCCTGATAAGGTTGAAGACATATAAGCTCCACAAACCCATGGGGCATCCTAGTAAGAGAACCCACAAATGTCGATATCTGATTATTTTTTTTTTCTGTATTGAAGCCCACATGTCACCGAGTCAACATCAAGCTTCCATTTTTTACCAGCCAGATCTTCTGGAGAACCCTATCCAAATCTTTCGAATTCTTGAAAATGAAACATAACCATCCATTTATTAAAATGAAAGTTTCTGGTACATATCCAAGAAACGACTCCATATTTTCTTCAACCTAGACATGTATTTCCTTTGGCCCCATGGCCCGATAGCTGATTTTTCTCACCAACCCACACAGTTCCATAATTCTCACAACATCCATCCCGATATCTTTTCCTAGAGTTAATGATGTCCTCAAGGTTTGCGGTTTCCACACCCTGAATGTTGTGGTTGTTTTGTTGCTCTCTCATCTGTTGTACCCATCATACCGGCCCACACTAGATTTTACCTCTATGGTTGATGGTGTCATGTCTCCATTTCCCCCTTCCATCTGTACTATGTCCCCACCACCCCCCTTAACTCTCTGTGATAATACAGAATTCCCATTGCCTGAAATCCCAACAATAAACTGACCCCTGTCTAGACAAGTTGAGGGTCATATATTCACCAAGTCGGCCCTATTCTGGCCACACAATTTTTCATAATATTTTACCTCCCCTACCACGTTCACCACTTCTCTCCTCACAACCTCTCCTCTGCTCACCCCTACCGCTTGATGAGGATGCCCAAAACCCCCTTTACAACACTGAGCATCACGGTCTCTCGATACCTCCTCAGCTGAACCAGAGAAGGTGAGTTTTCCTTTACCAAGAGTATAATCCAATCTAACCCCATATCCGTAGCATGAATAAAAGTGTGAATCATTCGCCTTACCGAACTTGAGCTTGCCCCCATATTCGGCTTCCCAAGAGAACATATCATTTATTGTATCAAATGTTTTATTCCTTGTCGGACCAGTTGAACTGTCACCAAGTGTCCCCACTAATGTACTGTTAGACCACTTGACCTCCTCTACTACTAGCTCCTCCCTTAACAACCTTAATTTTTTTTTATATCTTTTTAAATATACCCTATACTCATCATTAGTCTTATACAACCCTTTATGGCTCCACCAGAGCTCCTACGAAGAGTCCAACAACTAGACCCCAACTTCGGACGTCATTCCAGCCAACAAGAAGTTAACATCTCCTTCTCCCCTTTGATCCTTTACTCTCTTGGACTCAGATCCCCGTGATCCTGATCTAGACCTCCAAATTCTTGCCCCTGTGGGGGCCGAGTAAATTATCCCATCCCAAACCCTAACCAAAACCTAACCAGACCATTCCTTATCTTAATTTGGATAAACTCATAATCTATATAATTCATTTTACATTAACCTCAATTATTAAAAATTATATATAAATCATTTTATTAACATCAATTATTAAAATATATAATTCATACAGAGTTGATGAAGATACCACTTATATTCATGTCATAATGAAATTTCTATTAGAAACTCTTTGTTGATAAAAAGTCTCAAAAAAATTTATACACAATTTTACATCAAAAGTCAAATTTCTTACTAACGGCTAGTTCAACCTGTTAGTGCCACCATTTTTCCTTTCAATTAGAGTCGGTTTTAGTCGATTTATGGCCCAATTATATAAGCATGTGAGATCAAGTACGTAACAACAAAGGGGTCAAAGTCAGCAGGTGGTTGGTTGGCCCTTGGATTCGAGAATGGATGTCAAAGTCCAAACATGCGTAAGTAAGTATGAGTCTATTCTAAAACAGTCAGGTCCAGTTAAAAAGTGAGTCTCTACATGCCCTAGGTCTAGGTAAGTTGTTAATGTAAGCTGCATCGGCAAGTGCAGTAACCATTATGAGCTCATTATGAAGTATGGAAGAATGAAACATTGCAGCGTTCATATCATGTATGCTCCGTAGCCCTTATCAATTGTATTTTACACGTGCAGATGTGCTATGGAAAATATGAAGTCTGTTTCGAAACACCTAGTCACCATGAATTCAATGTCCCTTGGCATGTTTCCTCTTCCAGCTTGCTCTATTATAAATTTTGGATGCTCTGCACGCATTCTGTTCGCAAATTGGGTTTATGCATTGTTTGTAATCTTTTCCTGCAAGCCCAGGTTGATCAAATTCTTCGCCTTGGTGCCTTTTCTAGATTCACCGCGCTCAAGACAAATATGGTTGCACCATGGCAACCTCCAAAAATGTAATAAAGGGCACGTGAAGTGGTAGGAGCACCAGGCTCAAGCCCCAAAGCGACTAGGATTCATTCTCACTCACAACAGGCACTCCCAAGGATCCAAAGGAAGTTTCACCTTTGCCCATGGAAACAAGGATATAATACCACTTAGAGCCTAGAATGGAAGAATTTTCATAGGAAGTAAAGACGTCAAAAGCCCTATCTCCCCAATAGTAGATACCCTGGAGAAGGGACAGGCCAAGGAAGAACAAGGAAGTCGGGGATATCCATGTCCCAAACAAGCTGCACTCAAAATCAGCGACTGAAGAATTACTTATGCGCGTTATTTGGATGGAGCCTACCGAAGGTACAAGCTGAGAAAGTAGGAGAAGAACATGAAGGATAGATGTTGCGGGCACTAATGTTCAATATCCATCTCAACAAATCAAGCAGGCACAACTCACTGTCGCCGAACTTTACTAGGAAAACAAGGAACTTAGACAACAGTTAGCAGCGAAGGCTCTTGAAATGTTGGCATCGCAAGGCCACGAAGGAAATGTGACATGGCTCAAAAGACAACTCAGAGAGGCACATTATACAACTGTACAGCTGCATGAAACACAGAGGCTGTCAGAAGAAAGGAATGCGAAGCATTTCAAATAATGTGAAATGACTGAAGAGAAAGTTTGCGCGACTATTGCTAGTGCGCAGAAGAAGCATGATTAACTTGGTTCATTATCATATCATCAAGTAGAGAAAATTTCTTGACATTTTTGAAGGAGGCATCACCCTTAAACCATTTTGTCATTTTGGTAATGGCCATGACAGTCAGCATCTACTCGTCACGCACACACCCCAGGGAATCAACGCGCAACATAAATCAAGGTCGTTACAGTAGATGGCAGAAGCCTGTCAGAATACTTGATCGTTCAGATACGTCACCGAAGGAAGGATTTGACACATCACTATCCCCATGATGAGACCTCGTCGATAACTGAATTCTCGTTGCAGAATACAAGCAGTCATGATGTGACCAGATGTAGTTGTTATCTATTTTTGGAAAGGTGTCATGTGAAGAGTCATTTAGTGTAGAACAGTCAGTTTCCTAAATTCTAGGAATAGTAGATCACGAGCAAGGCAGCCCAAGCAATGCCCTTGACCATATATTTTGTATTTTCAATGTAAGCTAGGTTGGTTGGCAAAATTAGTTTAGACAGTGTCTATTGAATGTAGTTTGAGTCCGATCAAAATTTAATGAAAAGGGCTTGAAGCTTTGATGAAAATATTCTAATTGTAGCAGTTGGATGTATTGTTTCCTTTCTTTACGTATGTACTTCCTGTATTCTTTATTCATATCTATTTCTTTCTAAATAGGAACATATTTTCAAACCTAGGATTCATTGCGCAGTGCCCTAGGATTCATGCCATTTAGACAAACCGTTTTCCTCTAAGTTAAACTTTGAATTCATCCTCAATAGTGCTCCGAGTTTCTTTATGCATTTTATCCCCGCCTCACACAACAATTTTAAGTTGAAGATTGTTGCTCGCTTAGCCTTTATCCTCTCAATTTCAGTCACTGATTCATTTGTTTCTATCATTATCTTGAACCAACTCCATAGCCCAAGGTCTTACTCCCTTGCACCAATATAACCAGAACCCATTATTTCAAAGGTGTTAAATCTAGCCAACGGATTTAAAGCCATATCTCGTGCTGAGACAATATCTCTTGAGAGAGCCCTCTCCAGGTCTGAAAGGATAGTTTCGGGTTTCAAATTTGGTTGAAATAGTTACCTCCATTGTTTTTTTATCAGTCGAACATATTTACAGAGTGATAACATTATGGCGTCGTTGTCGGGGATGAAATTGAATAAATTTTCCCTGTGAGAATGACTAAAGTTACAGTTTTGACGCCTGAGGGTAACAGAGGGACAAATATCTATATTAGCTAAAACTTTTACCCTGGTGACTCCAGTCAAACAGACCAGTAGCACCAAGTAATGCGGTTCAGGAACCCTAGCTCCTAGGATGATATATACCAGAGAAAAACCTAACCCAAACCCTATAGAGCCTGTGTACGACCCCAAGAAAATTTTGTGTAGGACTAGAGAGAAAGTGTCAGATCCCTTCTATTACCTAGAAAAAATCTTTTCCTTACCCAAAGACGACGCACAAAGAATTGACAACCTTGAGTTTGATGCATTGTTTGAGAAAACCCTATTCAGGTCTAAGTAGAAAACCAGCTTGGATGAGATAGTGTTTGACCAGAAGAGATTCCAAGCCTTGATATCTAATAATATCCCTCAAATCCCCAACCCTCCTAGATCGATGGCCACCAGATTTTCCCCCCTCGTTCATCCAACCCAAATGCATGATTTGCCCCAAAATTACAGCCAAAGGATTAAGCTCTACGATGCTGAAGGGAACGCTTCAGCCCAAAGGAATCTGGATTAGTTTAATGATTTCATCGTGACACCTTAGTCAAGGTCAAGGAAGGGGTTTGCAGTTTCTTTGGCAAGGCTGAGGTCGACCTAGAGGAGGTGGACTATGCAGACACAAAAATGAGGTTGTTCGCACAAATTTTTTTGAGGGAGGTGAGGAAATAGTTCAAATCCCTCCCAGTTGCAAGAATTCGAGACTTCGCCACGTTCGAGACATCTTTCATTACTAGATGAGGAGACAAGAAGAACCCTTTGAAACTATTAATGTAGTACAATAATATGAAGAAGGCATCGGAGGAGATGGTGAAATAATTCTCAACGTATTTCATGAAGGTTTATAACTCGATTCCTGTAGAATTCCAGCCATTGCCTGGGGATGCACAGTTGCGATATGCTGACTCCTTCGACAACGATTTCACCTTGTTGTTGAGAGAAAGAAGATCAACAAATCTAGATGCAATAATGAGAAACGTGATCAAAGTCGAGGTAAATATGATGGATTCGGGGAAGATCAAACAAAGATTCAACAGAGGTGATAAAAAACTGTTGGGCCCCAACAAATCCCCCTAAAGTTTTACAAAATTTAAAGGGCCCCCATTAGAATCTTGATAATTATAATGAGGTATAGAATCAACCTTTTCAAATAGTTCCATACCTTGGCTTTCTTTGAGACAAACTTAAGACATTCACTATAGTATGAGACATTCATTACAAGAGTATATGTCAAAATTTAGAAACGAGCATAGAAATCTCAATTTAAACAAAAAAGTTAATTTTTATCAACTGTTTACTTTCATTTAAATTATGATTAGGTGTTCTTTCTTTTGCTCATTAGCAAGTTTGACTATTTTGAATAATGGGTTCAATACTTTATCAAATAATATCTTGGTTGGTTTCTCATTTTTATAAAATCATTTGGTGATATTATTTAATTATTATTTTTTTTCATTTTGCATCTCATTTCAAAATAAAAATAATAAAAATAATTTTTTTTATCTATCATTTGTTTGATTTTGTAAAAAAAAAAAATTAATATTTTTCTCTTGTCCATTAACTTGAATCTTCTAGAATTTTAAGATCATATTTGAAAGGAAATTATAAACACTGTTTGTTTAGAACTTATAGTTAGTTTAAATTCATTTTTTATTTTATTGTTCTAGATTTTGTTTTATTCACAATTTTTAGGTTATTAATTTAGGTTTCTTTTTGTTTCACAGGTTTCTATTATCAGTTATTTGGTATGGCTCTGATCATGGCTTGATTTTATTATCTAAATATGTTCAAGATGATTGATCGAAAAATAATATTGGATTGCTGCAAATAAATTTATGAGCAAGAACAGATAACATTTGGAAATGCGTCAAGAACAAAAACACATTTTTGCGGCACTGATTACAGCCAAATCGTGAGGAATTTGAAGAAATGGTTGAAAACCCATCTCCCAAATGGACCCATTTATCTTCCTCAAATAAATTTTCCCAAACCAATGCATGATTTGAGAGATATTTGTGTCTCTTTACGAAACAAATTTCAGGTGGCGGAAATTATTAGTGACGCCCAGACTGTTCATTCGTTGTATAAATATATGAGAAAGTTTAGAGCTAGGTAGATGGAGGAAATTGAGAGGATGATTTTTATCCTTTCTCTTTTTTATATTATTTATTTTGTAAACTTTTCTTCTTTTCAAATGGAGTAATGAATGGTTGGAATCTTTGGGAGAATGGACGAGTATTTTCAAAGAAGAATATAAAATTTTAGGTTGCTTAATGGCTTTTGTCCTGTGAGTAAAATTGTTTTATTTTCATTATAATATTTTCATATTCTTTGAATAATTGATTATGCATTGATTTAAATTAGCTTTAGTCTTTTTTATCAATACATGGTTAATTGCTATCATTTATATATTAATTTTTTCAATCTTTAAGAATCTATTATCCCAAAAGTTCTTCTTGGACCATATGATGAACATATTTTGTTCAAACTATATGAGAAGACAATTTACTCTTTGGATTTTGTGTTTTTGTAGATTGTGCAATGTTAATATTGTTTCTCATATAATTTTTGAATATGAAACTTTATTTGTATTGAATTATCTTTAGACTATTATGCATATACTTTTTTATATCATGTTTTTCTTTATGTTGTTCATTATCTTTTGGTTTAGTTTATATATGTGACTGATCATCTATTCAAGTATTTTGAGTTTACATCTGATGTTAGATACCTGGTAACACCATTCCTGAGAATTGAAATTTCTTTCATTTTCAGTTATTGGACATTTCAAGGTCACAAGATATATAATTATTTGTCTTTCTGTCGTTATAAACTCGCTCCAGAATATGAAACACTTCCTTGAATTTCTTCAGGAAGTATTATGCTTTCTTTTGTCATAGGTTTACACTTGACATAGGTTAAGAGGAGCTCATACAAATACAGAGAGATGAATTTATCTTAATACTGCTGATCAATGAGAGGTTAGTAAGTGCATTGCTTTCTTTTATTCAAATTTGTATATATATAAATGAGACGATGATTGCATTAATTAGATTTGACTATTTCTGTGTCATTGTTTCAATTGTATTTACTTAGTATTTATTAGTTTGAAATCTTTAAACATTAAAAAAAAAGAAGATTGATGCTCTTACTTTATCTTATTTTGAAACATTATTATAAACATTCATTTTCGTAAGATTTTCAAGTAAACCTTGTAAACTATATATAAATTTCTTATAATCATTTGTATATTCATGTTTCTTTTTAATAAACATTAGTAAGTAATATATCATTTGTTAGAATCATATATTTTAGATTAGTTTCATTTCTTTTATTATTTTTAGGACTTTGGTTGGCTAACGGAGCCATTAAACTCATCGGGTGATTTCATTCTAAACAACTTGGGTTATTTAGACAACCCTGATCCAGATTTGAACTTCCAGTTAACAATGTGTCACTTACACCTGTCAATAGAAACCCTAAGGAGACATGCAACCATCGACATCTTGGTCCTCATATGACAATTTCGACTTGATGATGAAGACAATGGAGAAAATCATGGAGAGAATGTCCATGGGAAATAGTCCTACCACCTGAGAACAACATGACCCCCAACCCAGAAATTAGAACCTCAAAAGGGGTCATGTTCCTCAAATCAGATAGAGGGAGCAGAAGGAGCAGAGAGAGTAGGGCGACCAACAAACAAGGCCTCTGTTCCAAAAAAACTACGTGGACGAAGACTTCGATCAAATGTTTGAAGACCAAATTTATTTTTTTGATGAAAAGAACCCGCACATGTTTTTGAAAAAGGGAGAGCATGATTAGTACATGAGTGAAAACAATGATTTTGTGTTGGAAATAGATGATACAACATTTTGTGAAGCGGATGATGTACTTTCCTAGGATACAGAAGAGTTCAGAAAGGGTTATTAGAATGCCATCATGCAGTTTCAGAAGAGATATAACCTTAGGATCAAGGAGGCATCTACCGAGTCTTAGTAGAAAAATCCCATAAGGAAACCTCCGACAGACACCCCTTCCACAAGATGACTGAAGCTGAACAACTCGACCAAGGATGCAACTGAAAAGGAGAATTCAAAGGAGAGAGCCCTAAGGAAAGTGCCAGAAATAAGTGGGGAAGTGTGTGGAAAAGAGGTAGAGAAAGTCTTTCCCCCTTTTAACTTTGAGCATGAAATGGATAAAATCAAAATATCTGTCCCATTTAAGGAACTTATCATAAAGGGTGAGTATCGAGAGAAAATTATTAAAATGCTAAAAGTGGGAGGGATCCCCGATACTTTGAACATCCAAGATGATCACCCTGCTATTCTGTTTTGCCCACGCATTGAAGAGACAAGCGATACTGTGGACATTCCCCCATTCTATGTTAGTCTAAAAATCCATGACATGACCCTAGATAATTCCATGCTAGATTCAGGTGCATCGCACAACCTCATGACAAAGGTGATCATGGACGAGTTGGGTTTGGAAATCACAAGGCCCTATAAGGACCTTTTTTCTTTTGGCTCGAGGAAATTCAAGTGCTTGTATCTCATCAAATACTTGGTCATATCATTGGCCCAAATTCCTTCAAAAAACCATAGTTATGGACGTGGTCATGGAAGACATACCCCCTAAGTTTGGCATGCTATTGTCCAGGTCATGGGATACAAAGTTAAAGGGGACTCTACAAATGGACATGTCATACACCACCATTCCTATCTTTGGCCACGATAAATGACTGTATAGAGAAGTGATGTTGAAATACACATTAAGCAGTAAGACATAGCCAAATAGCCATCCTATATACTCCATCAACACTGAGGTTGGTTCCTCTATATTCTAAAATGACCTGAGATTTGAAGAGGAAGAGACAACAACCATCATGACAGCCGATGAGGACACCATGCGACAAGCAGTTGAGTGCGTCAACCCAAAGAACCGCATGGAAAATGAGATATGGAACATGAGTTTTGATGGCGCTGTGAGTAAGGAAGGAGTATGTGTTGACGTATGGATAAGGGTCCCCGCCCCCCAAGGTGGGCACAAAGTTGTGGTCATACAAGCTTGCGTTCAAATGTACAAACAACATGGCTGAGTATGAGACACTGATCTTGGGCTTGAAGGTTTTGAAAGAACTAGGTGCGAAGAGGATATCAGTGCATGGAGACTCTGAGATGATTATAAACCAGGTGAAAGGCATATATTAGTCCAAACACCCCAGGCTGAGAGCGTACATAAATTTGGCATTGGATCTCCTCGAATAATTTTCAGAGTATGATCTATCTGCTATCCCAAGCAAGAAAAATCAGATCACCGATGTGTTGGATACCTCGGCCTCGATTTTTAAAATCCCTATATTAACAAACATAAAATATGAGATCAAAGTCAAACAAAGGTTGACAGTGCCTGATAATATCAAACATTGGCAGGTGTTTGAGGATGACAAACAAGTGGAGAGATTTCTTCAGATGAGCGACGAGTTCGATAACATAAACATTGATGATGAGTGGTGTTGCAATGAAGGAAAGGGCATGTATGTGCGCAATAATGAAGACCCTTTCCAGAACAAAATAACGGGAAGGGACATAGTACAATTGAAGAAAAACATCATCCCAAAGGGGCTAGTTCTGTTGGAAAATTTGTTTGACGAAAATGACATGGCTAGCAATCCCAAGATCATTGAAAATGATGAGGATTTCAAATACTGCAACATCGGGACTGAGGAGAACCTGAAAATAATCAAATTTTTGAAAACACTCATTCTAGAGGTTAAAACAAACTACATCAAGCTCATGAAGGATTTCCCAGATGTTTTCTCTTGGAGTTACGATGACTTGAAGGCGTATGACACTAAAGTGATTCAGGATGTCATTGCTCTCAAAGAATACCAGAGGCCTTTCAAATAGAAGCTTTGATGGACAAATCCCCTATTGTCGCCTCTAATTGAAAAGGAGGTAATGAAACTCTTCGAATTTAAAATTATCGTTTCTTTAAGGTTTTCTAAGTGGGTGTCCAACTTGGTACATGTTAGAAAAAAGAGCGGTGAAATAAGACTATGTGTGTATTTTCATAACTTAGACAAAGTGTCCCTCAAGGACCACTACCTGCTCCCTAAAATGGACTATATCCTGCAAAAGGTGGTGGGATCCCAGAAGATGTCCATGCTGGATGGTGTTTTAGGTTACAATCAGATCTTGGTACACTCAGAAGACGGGGAAAAGACTGCTTTTACGACACCATGGGGGATGTTCATGTATGCCAAGATGCCTTTTGGCCCGATGAACGCTGGAGATACCTTCCAGATGGAAATGGAAATCCTATTTGCTGATGAAAATGACAAGTTTATTGTGATCTATCTAGATGACATCACAATATACTCTGACTCCGATGATAAACACCTCAGGCATCTGAAAGGGTTTTCCAGAAGTGTAGGAAGTTCAACATATCGCTAAATACGAAGAAATCACATTTCGGGATGGAAGAAGGGAAGGTGTTGGGGAACATTATCTAGAAAGAGGGCATTAAGATAGACCCCAACATGGTTGAAGGAATCCTAAAAATCGACACTCTGCACAGTAAGAAGGAAGTACAATCCTTCCTGGGAAAAGTAAACTTCTTGAGAAGATTCAACCGAAACTTGGCAGAGATTATAAAACATATCACCTGCATGCTCATAAAGGGGAATGAGATCAAGTGGAACCCAGAATCTAGGAAGTCATTTGAAGATATCAAGGTAATGCTGACTAGAGCTCCTGTGTTAGCTATTCCAGACTTCACAAAAGACTTCATCCTATTTTTGTTTGCTTCAGAGCATACAATTGTTGACATACTGTTATAGAAAGACGAGCATAATTTCAGGAAGCCCATAACGTATTTCAGATGAACGTTGAGGGATGATCCACTAAGGTATGGAATTATGGCGAAAAAAGTATACACCTTAGTGAATTCCCTAAAGGAGTTCAGAATGTACATATTTCACTACCATGTTATTGCTTACATGCCTAGCAACTCAATCAAGGATATCCTAACTCAACCTAAACCTGAGGGGAGGATGGGTAAATAGATAGCGACCATGCTGGAATATGATCTCGAAATCAAGCCCTTAAAGTTGATTAAAGGGTAGGGACTTGCAAAGTTGATGGTGCAGTCATACTACAATGTTGTGGGGATGAAATGCATCTATGATCTGTCATAGAATCCTTAGGAAGAAACGAATGCACAGGTATCTTAGGATTTCATCGATTTGTTGTGGTATACAGAAATCATCTATGTGCTAAGGAACATGCAAGCCCCTCTAGGTTTAAGTAAGACCAAGGCCATATTTCTAAATCTCAAAGTGGTTAATTTCAACATCCTGGATAATTCATTGTACTAGAAAGACCCCGGAGGTATATTGCTGGAAAACAATGTGAAACGAGCTATCAAATAATTTCACAAAGGCAACTGTAGAGGACACCATTTTTGGAAAACCATTGCGCACAAAATCCTAAGAGTGGGTTACTATTGGCCTATCATCTTTGTAGACATATACAAAAAAGTTTCCAACTGCCATGAGTGTTAGATTTTTGATGGAAGAAGAAATATACAACCCTTGCCACTAAATCCAATCTTAGTCAAATCACCTTTCATGCAGTGGGGCTTGGATTTAATAGGGTAAATAAACCCGCCATCCGCAATGTAGAACAAATGGATACTCATGGCCACATAATACTTCACGAAATGGATAGAAGCGATCCCCATGAAGAAATCTACCGACGTAGTCATCATCCAATTTCTGGATTCAAATATCTTATCGAGATTCAGATGCCACTTCAAAATCATAGTAGACAATGCAGCTACTTTCAAGTCCAAGAAGATGGAAAAGTTTTGTCAAGATTAAAATATAACCCTGGTGCATTCTACAACGTACTACCCACAAGGAAACGAGTTAGTAGAATCATCAAATAAAATACTGACCAGGATCATCAAAAGACTCCTACAAGACAATAAGAACACTTGGCATAAAAATATTATCTATGCACTGTGGGCAAACCAGGTTACCACCAAGAAATCCATCTCAACTTCACCTTTTCATATTGTATATGACGCAAACACAATTTTCCCTACCACATCGGGGTTGCCCATCAGAAAGTTGCTGTAAGAGCAGGATGCCGAGCCAAATGACATGTAGAGGAGAGTAAATCAGTTGGTTCACACACAACAGATGAGGGAACAGGTTTACAATCGATCACAACTCCACCAGGAGAAGATGAAGAAAACCTTTGAAAAGCGTTCTAAGAGGAATTCTGGTTGGTTGATCTGGTGTTGAAATGGGATGCGAGAAATGAGGATCAAGGAAAGCATGGACAACTTGATAATATGTGGACGGGTCCATTCAAAATCGATGCACATCACGGAAATAATGCTTATTTTATGGAAGAACTAAATGGAGAGTGCGTTCGTTGGGGGGCTATAAACGATAGGTTCCTCAAACTTTATCTGATGAAATAAGATCCGTTTTAAGTCACATGCCATTGAAAATAGTCATTTTATTTTTGTGTCGAGTTAGCAAAAAATTGAAGCACGAAGTGAAGGCCCTAAGTTTATGCTGAATATTTAAAAAAATGCATCAATAGGTTTAGGTTGCATTTTTGTCATTAATATTTCAGTGTATGAAATTCGAATAAGGCCCAATGGTTAGGCACCTGGTCTACTTTTCGTTTCTACCTCACGGGGAGGATAGCATCCCCATTGGAGCCATCTGTTAGAGACACCATTTTTCCTTTCAATTAGAGTCAGTTTCAGTCGAGTTATGTCCCGGGTGTAAAATCATGTGAGATCAAGTACGTAACAACAAATGTGTCAAAGTCAGTCGGTGGCCATTTGGCCTTTGGAGTTGGGAAGGGATGTCAGAGTCCAAACATACGTAAGTAAGTATGAGTTTGTTCCCAAAGAGTTGGGTCCTATTAGAAAGGGAGTTTCTACGTTGCCCCGGTCTAGGCAAGTTGTTAATAGAAGTCTCATAGGCAAGTGAAGTAACCATTATCAACTCATTATGAAGGTTGGAAGAATAAAAAATCATGACATTCATATCATGTATGCTCCACAACCCTTATCAATTGTATTTTACACGTGCAGATGTGCTATGGAAAATCTACAGTCCGTTATGAGACATCCAATCGCCATGAATTCAGTGTCCCTTGACACATTTCCTCCTCCCCCCTACTCTGTTATAAATTATGGATGCTCTACACACATTTTGTTTGCAAATCGGGTTTATGAATTGTTTGTAATCTTTTCCCGCAAGCCCAAGTTGATCAAATTCTCTGCCTTAGTGCCTTTTCCAAATTCACCGTGCGTAAGAAAAATATGGTTGCACCATGGCAACCTCCCAAAATGTAAGAAAGGGAACAAAAAGTGGCAGGAGCACCAAGCCTGATCCGCAAAGCAACTGGGATTCGTTCTCACTCACAGAAGGCACCCCCAAGGATCCAAAGGGAGTTTCACCTTTGCCCGCAAAAACGAGGATATCATACTGCTTGGAGCCTAGAATGGAAGAAGTTGTGAAGGAAGTAAGACTTCAGAAGTATTGTCTCACCAACAACATATACCTTGGAGAAGGGGCAGGCCAAGGAAGAACAAGGACGTCATGGAAATACAAGTCCCAAACAAGCCGCACAGAAAATAAGCTGTCGAAGAATCACTTATGCGTGCTATTCGGCTGGAGCTTGCCAAAGGTACAAAATGAGGAAGTGGGAGTAGAACATGAAGGACAGATGCCGCGAGCACTAATTTTCAAGAGCCATCTTAGTAGCTCAAGCAGGCACAACTCACTGTCACTGAACTTTACTAGGAAAATAGGGAACTGAGACAACAGTTAGCAGTGAAGACTCTTGAAATGTCAGCATCGCAAGGCCATGAAGGAAACATGACATGGATCAAAATATAGCTCAGAGAGGCACATGATAGAATCATACAGCTGCACGAAACATAGAGGATTTCAAAAGAAAGGAATGCAAATCATTTTAGAGAATGTGAAACAACTGAAGAGAAAGTTCGCCCGGCTCTTGCCAGCACGCAGAAGAAGCATGATTAATTGGGTTCATTCTTATATCATCATGTAGAGAACAATTCTTGAAAGTTTTGAAGAATGCATTTCCCTTAAACCATTTTTTATTTTTGGTAACAACCATGACAGTGAAAAACTACTCGTCGTGCACGCACCCCAACAAATCAATGCACATCATAAATCAAGGTTGTTACAGTAGATGGCATAAGCCTATCAGAGTACTTGATCGTTTAAATACCTCACCGAAGGAAGGATTTGTCACATCACTCTCCCCATGACGAGAGCTCATCGATAACCGAATTCCCATGGTAAAATACAAGCAGTCATGATGCAACCAGATGCAATTGTTATCTATTGTTGGAAAGGCATCATGTGAAGAGTCATTTAGCGTAGAACAATCAGTTTCCTAAATTCTAGGAATAATAGATCGTGCTCATGGAATCCCAAGTGGCACCCTTGCCTATATATTTTATCTTTTCAATGTAAGTCAGGTTGGTTGGCAAAATCAATATAGATAGTGTCTATTAAATATAGTTTGAGTTCGATCAAAATTTAATGCAAAAGTCCTGAAGCTTTGATGAAAATATTCTAATTGTAGCAGTTGGATGTATTTTTTTCTTTCTTTGTGTATGTACTTCCTTTATTCTTTATTCATATCTATTTCTATCTAAATAGGAACGTATTTTCGAATCTCGAATTCACTGCGCAGTACCCTGGGAGTCATTCCATTTATACAAACCATTTTCCTCTAAGTTAAAGTCTGAATTCATCCTCAACGGTGCTCCGAGTTGCTTTCTGTGTTTTCTCCTCGCCCCACACAATGATTTTACACTAAATATTGTTGCTCTCTTAGCCTTTATCCTCTCAAGTTCAGTCATTGAGTCATTTGTTTCTATCGTTTTCTTGAACCGACTTGATAGCCCAAGGTCTTACTCTCTTGAGCTAATATAACCAAAACCCATTATTTCAAAGGTGTTAAATCTAGCCAATGGCTTTAAAGCCATATCCCACGCTGAGACAATGTCTCCCGAGATAGCCCTCTCCAGGTTTGAAAGGCTATTTTTGGGTCTCAAAGTTGGTTGAAATAGTTACCTCCAACATCTGTTTATCATTTGAACAGATTTATAAAGTGCTAACACAACCTTATAAGTAGATTGTATCTCAAAATATTTATCTTTTCATAAAATTATCATCTCATAAATGGTGTTTGATTTGTCATAATCTAAGACACACACTTCCATTTGAGACATTCATATTTTGTTTGAGAAATTATCGTCTCCTAGATATGATTTGCTTGCTACATAAAATAAAATTAATATAACATCATCTCATAGATATATTCTAGAAATATAGATTTATTTGAAGTACATATATATTAAATGTTTGGAAATATATTTGGAAAAAAAATAATGTAAATTCTGATTTTGATGATTAATTTAAAAGAATAAAAATGTTTAAATTTAATTTTTTCTTTGATTTACATTAGATGTGGAGGTGTTTATTATTATTATTATGATGATGGTGATGATTAATGTCTATTGATATACAAAATTGGTCTACTGGGTCTTGAGAAAGTAAGGGGTTACTGCAGATTTTAACCTTGAATAATTAATTACTACAAATAGATTCTTAAAAAAAAGAGAAAATATACAACAACTTTACAATATAATATATACAAGATCCCGTGGCAACCAAAACCCCCAATCCATTGACTTTGATTCATCAACAACCCTAATTCCATAACTGGAATTGGAAACCATCAGCAAAAACCTTGTGCCGAAGAACCGCTAAAAACAGACGTGCTGCCTCCGAACCCTCTCAACCCCCCCCACACCAAAAAATCCCCTTTATGACCCCCTACACGCTTGACACAATGTGGAAACTAGGTTTGGTCATGCAAAAACTATAACACATGTACCCAACAATTACTTGGAATTCATTAATATTTTATTTATGTGTCCCAAATGCATATTTATTATTATCATTTTGGTCTCTATCCCTTACAATAGCTTTTTGGTTTCTAATTATTTCCCATTTTCCTTCCTTCCTGGCTTCTTTAACCTTTTGAACAAACTTCCTTAATTCAACTCAGTCTTAGTGAGATATTGGAGATTTACTAAGTAAGACATATTTATGGTCATTACAACTTACTTTAACATGGATCAACTTATCTTAATGTTCGATTATTTTTCCGAACCTCTTTGCTTCTACTGTGTAAATTGGTTCAATTTGTGATTTATTTTTTAGTTCTTCTTTTACCATTGCTAGATTGTCCTCTTCTTTTTGTTCTTTTATACCAAAATTTTTGAGGTTGTTATGCTCATCATCCAACTCAATTATCTTATTTATTTCCTCTTTGATGGGTTTGATATCCAATTTATTTTCCAAACCAATTATGGTCAAATTGTGAGTTATTTAAATTCTTCAAGATCTTTAATCTTATCTCTCAAGTTGAGATTTTCTTCAACCTCTCCTTCTTGGGTTGATTTTTTTTTTTTTTTTCTATTTCCTGTATTCTAGCCTCCATTTTCTACAAGTCACTCTTGAACCCTAATATTATATTCTCCATATGTGTTTGAATATTGTCTTCTAACAATCTAAATTTGGTATTAAGCATTGCCTTTAACTTTGTTTGGAGTTGCACTTCTCTCTCTACTCTCCTTTTCTGTAATGATTCTATATGTTCATAAAAACTCTCTAGGGTGACTTTGCTAGGCTGATCCTTGAAAAGAAAATAAAATATGTAAGAGAAGGAACTTATGCACTTGAAAAATGTTCAAATTTTAAACCTCCTCTCCATTCCTTTCAAATTCACTACAAGTATACTTTTGATCCAATTCACCGCAAGTATAAGTATAAACACTTCACATTCAAGTCGAAGTACCACCATAGGTATAAATATCTATTTAGGTTTATAAATCTCTATTAATCTTTAATGCAAAGTGGAAACCCTTCACCATTCAAATTCACCACAAGTATAAACCTTCATTCATATTTACCTCAAAGTATGTTCAAATTTTCCATAAGTATAAAACTCCATTCAATTTACTGGAGAGTAGAAACCCTTCACCATTTAAATTCACATTTAGATAAATCATTCACATTCACCACACAGTATAAATCTCCATTAAAATTATCTGTAGGTATAAAATTTTGTTCAAATTTAGTGCAGAGTAAAAACCCTTCACTATTCAAATTCATCCCAAGTATACAATTCTCCATTAAAATTATAAATTATTTATCAAAATACATAGAATTTGAAAATATTTTTGGGATAACAACATCCATGTCCTTATTCCTCTTCAATGAACAATTTCAAGTATACTAAATTAGTTTAAAAAAATGAGAGAATAAAGACTTTGGAAACAAAGGAGAATTAAGTTACTATATTACAAGAACAACTAGATGTTTGTTAATATGTTGTAGTGCAAATTTTAGGTGGATAGTAGTGAACAAAAAAAGATAAACATGTTTGGAGGAAAAAGAGACTGTTGATGTACATGAGATGAAATAGAGGAGAGATAAATTGTGGTGTGTGAAAAAGACGATGAAAGGTTAGAGCATGAAGGAAGATAGATGTTGACATGGTAGTGAGTTTAAGCTAAGAAATGAGGAAGTTGAACCATTTGTGCTAAGTGATTGAGTTCATTGGAAGCTAAGAATATGAAGGGGAAAAAAATCATGCGATGAGAAAGAGAATTGGTTAGAGTCAAATTGAATCTTAAGAAAAGAGAGGCTGGTCCTTAGATTGCGGAAGATTTTTTTGTAGGAAACATAGTTGATAGAAAGGAACTCATGATGAAGTTGTATGGATGACAAAAGAGATTTATTAATGCAAGAGAATGATTGGCACTTGAGTGATTTGATGCTAGAGGTAGAGGCTTATAAAGGGAGAGGAGTGTTTGCAAAAATTGTGGATTGTAGAAGAGACAAGAAGTTGAAAGTGTAGATAGTGTGCAATGTTGAAAATCACAAAGGGAGCATGATTTTAAAAAGGAAGCAGGACAAATAAGGGTCTTCTAACAATTTTATAAACTTTAGAAATTATAATGAATATGTGTATGAACCCACAAATATTAATTTGAGAAATTATATACCATAGACAACAAATTTGTGAGGTGTCATTGTCACAGTGCAAGGTATGAGTTGGTACTTTTCCCTTTTGTTTGATGTATTAGGAATTGTGAAGAATATTATATTAATTTTGAGAAATTGTATACCATAGACAACAAATTTGTGAGGTGTCATTCTCATAGTGGAAGGTATGAGTTGGTATTTTTCCCTTCCTAGTTGTGTATCTTTTTTACATCAGTGGTTTGATGTATTAGGAATTGTGAATAATATTGAAGAACTTGAAATAATAAAATAGAGTGAGGAACTAAATGCTAATAATTAAGATGTGGAACTCAAATAAAAACAAAAATAAGTAATATGGATATGTTGCAACATAATTGATCATATTTTTTGAAAACTAAAAGGGAGAACAATTCAAGTTTCAAAAATAATAAGTGGTAGTGGAGAAGATAAGTGAGATGGAAAGATAATTTGAGTATAAAAATATAGAATATGTTGGACTCTCATGGGGGTATCGGACCTAGGGTCCGATAGGATTTACTAAAAAAAAACATAGGCACCAACATTTTCAATCTTCAAGGACTAAAGAAGGTCTCATCTAAGATGCCATGAGAATCACAATGACCATAACTCTTGTGTCTGAAGTGAAGGAACAACATATATAGGAAATTTCCATCTATTAATCATCCATTCATTCATAACTATCATAGGATTACTACAAATCATCATGTAAATAGTCATTAGTCATTCAAACCATAACTCAACAGACTGAGATCAATCTGCTTCAACTTTCATTCATTAAAATCAAAGGTATGTGAACACAAAATCATACATTAAAGGTCAAATATTTCTGAGTAAACAACAATGGTAACTAGAAAAAAGATGCACCATGCACTAAAATCTTTCTCTCATTAACACATTGTATATGAACATAAAAAACAGATACAATACTAGACTTTGAGCTCTAGATCTTCTCTCTCTTTCCTTCTTAATCTATATTCACATTCACTTCTCTAGTGACCAAAAATTCAGTGCATTACCTATCTGCAAGCATCCCCCCATATATTTCATGGAGCGTGGAAATCATAACTAAGTTTCTATCTAATCCACAATGTCGACCATGACTAGTTTGGTCGTTACAAAATAATTACAAGATATTATACAAGATATTCCCCGATCCGTTCTCCATGCAATATCTTTAAGTACCTTAAGCATGGTACAAATTGGGTTGGCATTGTTATAGCGTCATTTTCCACTATACATTCATATGATGATTCATTAGCATATATTCATCCCTTTCCCTTCTTGCAAGACTTACATATCATTTTTCCTCAAAAAATTATTTAAAAACCCCATTTGTCAAAGTGTACGCAAAGTTCCTTAAAGCTACTCACGTACGTACAAGGGTTCCCTATCCTCAAGTACCAACTCAAATCCTTCCCCTTTCCCTTTCTCGTTGAAACTTTTTTCTATGATTTGAGGTTGTTTTCATCACTCTCTAAGCCTATACAATCCTACCTAAGCATTCCAGTCCATTTTTCTCTCTTTTTGAGGGTATTTTAAGGGTGTACACGAGTTTCCCTCTTAGTACTTGTGTACATACACAATTGTTGTACTACATAGTCACATACATGTTCTGAAAAAGGGTTTTTTCTCTTCCCAATCTACTGGATTTAAGTGTGTTTGTAATATGAAATATTTGTGGGTCTTTTGTGAGTTTTTAGAAGTGTTGTTTGGTTGCAGAAATATATTTCTTTGTTTCCAAGATTACAAGAAAAAATTAAATATTTTGGTCAACTTCTGTGTTTGTTCCAAGTTTTTTTTTCTTTTTCTGTTATGATTTAGGGTTTCATAAATATTAATAGGGTATTTGTTACACTCTGTTTCCTTTTAGTACAATGGCTCATTAGGTGCTTAGTCACATGTTTTTTAGTCTTTCTCCATATGTACCTTTCTTGTTTGATTCAAAATTAAACTATAAGAGTGTATGTTTTTTGAACTTCTTCCCTTGCCTTTCGTATTTCCATTTTGAAAAGAAAAGTTAATTGTAAGCATTTTTTCTTCTTGAACTTACTCTTGTTCTTAAAAAAAAATTATTTTGTTTCAGTAACCTTAGTAAAAGAAAACAAATCTAGTTTGCAAATTTATTTCGCACTTTGTTCTTCATTTCCTTTCAAAAATCATTTTAGATTTCCATTTCAAAGTGTTTCAAGATATTGCATACAATCAAAAGTGCATTGTTTTCATTTTTGAAAAAAGACAAAAGAAAGAGCTTGTTTTGAGTTTTAATTTGACACGTTGTTACACTCATTTTTCAGTGAAGAAACTGCATCATGCATTTGTGTTCTTAAGTGTTTTTCTCTTATATTTATTAAATCACCATTTAGTTTCATATGTACCCATTTGAGTAAATAACAACCCCATCAAATGAACATTGACTAATTTTGTTAGATATTTTTATTTTGAAGGGTGAACAAACTAGTTATAGGCCAGGGCATTGGTTTAGCTTGTAGAGTTAATTTCTCCAAGGACAAAAAACAAACATAGGAGTCTGAGGTAGGGAGAGAAAAATAAAAATGTCATATAGGTGTGGCTAGGAAACACCACTCACACAAGATCCAAGCATGAGGTCATGTGAGGACAAGTTAAGGATATAACCCCTCCAAAGCTTAACTGAATGTTGTGGAAAGATCATGTTTTGGGGGGTTTTGTTAGTGACCATGCCTTCATGAGAGGTGGATATTTCAAGGCTTTGTGATTTGTTACCATGCCCATATGTTCACCCTCGATTTTCAATTGTTCCCTCAGATGTTGGATGTAATTTGGTAACCATAGTTTCTCTTCCTAGGGATTTGAGAGGTGACTGCGAGCGGTTTCTTATGGTAACTGAGACAGATTTCAGATCATACTTTCCATTCCTTCTAGAGGGTTCCTTGCAAAGAATGGGTACTTGCACCAGATAAGGTTGGGAAATGGAGTTCAATATAACTTCTTCTCACTCCTTCCTTCATCGGTCCATGATAATTAATCAACCCGTTCCCTCATCTATAAGGTCCTTACCTTAACTTGTGACTATTTTGATCTCACGACCTAATCCACCTAAGATGGGATATTAACAAAGTCGTTTGTGTATGTTGTTTCCATTTAGGATTTTTATAATGGTGTACTTAGAGATCATATATTTTGTTAGAAAGGTATGTATGCTGTCACCTAGAGTTGAGAACACAAAGTGGTTTACCAACCACTTCACTGACAGACGATATCTCAAGGTCTTCCACATGTTGAAATTTAAGTGAACCCTCCTTCTCCTCCTTTGAGATGTCAACTTGGAAAATCTGGCACATTTGTACTCACTGGTCTATTCGAGACCATTCATATGGAACCGAAAGAGAATAAAATTTCTGATTTCGAGGATGTAACAATAATTGATCTTGGGGATAAATAATTCTCTCGACCTTCCAACTCTCTATTAATTGGGCCTTAAGATCTAGTCGTCATTCAAGTTCCACCTCCTAGGTCATACTTTGCTAACAATAGCCCTCTTCTCTAGGGCATCATGGAAGGCACTCTAGAAGTTTTTGGTTTGGGAGTCACCATGAGTCCCACTTCAGAAACTGTTACCAGTGGGATATTCCCCCCTAACATGTTGAATCAAACAACTAGTGTTATTCAATCCACCATTGTCACACCTATAAACAATTCTACTATGTTGATTGTTGGTTCCACCCAAAATTTTTGTGTGGCCATGCCATTACCCTCAATAAAAAAATGTTTTTTCATTTAGTATGCCATCAATGGACATGCTAAACGCATTGACTGGATCTCAGTAGACGTCCCAAGTATCTAATTTTGGTTCAGGGGATTCTTCAATTCCATACCAAGTTGTTCCTTTGGGTAGAGATCATATCCCTTCGTCATTAACTTTCTTCAAGTGTGGTGCCTTCCTTTCTTCTGGACCTAACTCCTTTGGGAGTTGGGACGCTTTTATGGGTAGTATATCCCAATCCACTATCATTCCATCCACAGCAATCCCATTCACATTGTATGGTGGGTTTAGGATTAATACTTTCACCACATATCAAGTGTCAATAGGGGGAAACCCCTTCCAAGCTTAGTGGAATCCCATGAAAGGGTATTTACCTTTGCAAGGGATGTCGTTAGGGGGAAACCCCTTTCCTAGTAAATCAAAACCCATGCACATATGTTTTCACTCTCATGAAGGATTCGTAGGGGGAAACCATATTTTTTCATTCGGGAATCAAATAGGTGGGAGTGTTCTTCCATTTAACCAGAACAAAGGTTTTACCTAAGGCTCTAGATAATCCACAAAATCTTCCTGGAAACCTCATTCTAGCTTCAATCTAGGACATTCCTTTTCAGGATCCCAATTAGTTGATGCCACATCCTAGGCTACCTTTTCTGGAAACTCTTAATTTTCCATATTTCTCTAAGTTGATGAATGATCTGATTCTTCATAACCCCAGTTGTTCTACAATCCCCACCAAACTACCATTAGATATACAAAATTTTGAAGGAAATACTGGTGAAGACCCTGAGGACCACGTAGCGATGTTTCACCTGTGGTTCTTGTCTAATTCATTAAATTATGACTCAATATAGTTACAATTGTTCCAACTTACCCTCATCGAGGTTTCCGCTAAATGGTATATAGAAATGGAGAGGTCTAAGTATGCAATATTTGTTGATATCACTGTAGTGTTTCTCAACCACTTCCAACTCCCTATCCGATATGATGCTGGTACAAAGATTTTAGATAACTTTGAACAAGATAAATCTATTCACATTTATGATTAGATTCGAAAATGGTGGAGATAGAAGAGATTGATCAAAGGCATTGTCCCACTGGAATTTCTCTTAGAATGGTTCTTGAAGTCATTAATTCCTTACATTTCTAAGGATGTGGCCACTTCAGGGGATTTTACATAAGAGTAGGAAATATTTGGAGCATAAAAGTTGGGGTTGATTTAATCTCAATTAGGTATGCTTTACAAGATCATGCCCAATGCACCATGGTTGAATCTCTACTTGGAAAAATTGAAGTCAATACTGCATGCCGATGGTATTCTTGATTCCTCGCAATATTGCAAGGCCACAGATCTAGTCTCTAGAAAGAAAGATGAAAATTTTGTCTATAAAAAAAGTTGTGGCTGGTCTGACCCTTGGCTCGAACAACTGCACCACTTAGTCCTCATATGTACATAGTGTGAAATTGAAGAATCAAAAGGGTCCTCAATAGTCCAAAGATAAGAATAAAGGAAAGGGAAAGAAGGGTGGCAGGGGAAAAGATAAGAATCCTAACAAAAATGTTGAAGGGGAAAAGGATGAAAAGAGAAAGGTGAAATATCCATGCAATATTTGTGGGGATGATCACCTTACTCATTAATTCCAAAAGATGGAATAATCCCAAGGACTGATAAAGTTGCAATAGAAACAAAAAAATCCTATTGTATTGAAAACCCCATTTATGCAAGGACATAATATGTAGGTTGGCTCTTCCACTTCCAATCTGCAATGGGGCACTTCTAGTGAACCTTTACCAGATGGATCATTCTTGTTCATTAATATGGTTAATTATTATTATAGGTGAATCCTCTTTTGAACAAGAAGATTCCCTCTTGGTATCTAGACCCTTAAAACCAAGACAAAAAGGGTGCTATCATTGGTCACTGACATCCTTTTAGATCTAACTAAGCTAATGAATGAAGAGGAAGAAGAAAAGTGTACCTTTTTAAATGGTGTTTGTCCTCACAAAGTCCAATTTGAGCTTCAATCCCAAGCTCCTCGATAGGTCCTGTATAAAAAACAAAGATACAACAAGCTTCCCATTCTACCAAGATTATCTCAAATATAGATCTATCTACTGAAGACAAGTTCATGTGGAACAAACATAAACTTGAAAGAAACAAGCCAAGCATGTATGTATATTAATGAGAAAAAATGAAGAATACTTACAATCCTTTGATGAAGGTGCAACAAATTCTTCCATCTCTCTTTGTCCACCCCCTTTGCTCAAGTAATCTACACTGATTATGCTTGAATGACATCTCACTTATGGGATCATAAGTTTGGTGTAATTCTCAATCTCCATATCTTTGTACTGTATGTTTCCTGTGAGATCATAGGTTTCATACCTCCAATATTTTCATGTCATTTTCACCATGAGAAGGCCTCCTTATATAATCTTGGAGAGGCCCAACCACTTGAGAGATATTTGGGATGAGTTGAGGATTCCTTTCCTTCAGTTGTGGATCTTCCCTAAGATCATTCGTTGAACTCATATTCGAATCCAACCAACTTCAGAGATTGAGGGGATTCTTCCCTAATTTCCTCCAACAAACCAAATTTCACACAAAAAAGGCTAGTGCTCCCTGAAAAGGGACACAAAGCATTGGAACACTCCCCTATAAGAGGGTACAGAGCACCAGCTCTCCTTGACAGTATGTAGGAGAGTGCTTCTTTCCAAATTTGAATTTTGAATGGCTTTTTCAGTGGCAAAAAGATCTTACTCCTTGTCAATTGATTTCTCCTCTTGAAAACTAGTCTTTGAGGTGTCTTAAGTGTCCTTATGATGTATTTACAGGCACGACATAGGAAACATGGAAGTATGATGTTTGCGACACCTCTGACACTTGTGGTCAAGATGTGACACTTGCAGACGCGACACTTACAACACTTTTAATGATGACACTTGCGACACTATTGAAGTGAGTAAATTTGATGTGTAACCAATTTGCAATGGGGCACTTCTAGTACACCTTTACCAGATGGATCATTCTCATTCATTAATATGGTTAATTATACAAAATTAAAATAGGAGGATGTAAAATTTTTGACTAGAAATCATGATTATAGTAATCCAGATTCGACATTGGAAGGAAAATAAACTTTCGATTCTCATGGGCCTCTCCACATAGAAAAACTTTAGAAGGAAATGATGAAATGCATACCAAAGGGTGTGTACAAAAGGACGTCACATAAACCCAATTCTAGAGATGCACCCAACTATTCCATTGTTGAATATTTAGCTCAAACTCCATGTGTGATGTCTTCTTTAGAGGTGCTTCAAAGTTTCCCCATGCAATGAATGGTGCACTGCATTGTTATCTGCGATAGAAGTGGAAAATTATTCAATATAACTCACTATGAAGTTGGATGCTATCGATGTTAATCCTGACCTTTCTTATCATGTATCCTTACAAATTGACATTGTATATGAAAAACACATAATTAGGAGGACCATTGTAGACGAGGGTGCTTCAACGTGTGTTATGTCTCTATCCTACTGGAAAGCTATTGGCTCTCCATAAATCAAACTTTCTCCCACTTTATTCACCACACTCGCTGGATGATCTTTTAGACTACATGAGCTTATTTCCTCTTTTCCAGTCTATTTAGGAGGCAAGTCTATTTCCGTAGAAGTATAGGTAGTCGACGTGTCACTCAACTATAATATGTTATTGGAAAGGATTTGAACTTATGCGATGAAAAATATCATCTCATCAATATTTTGAATTTTATGCTTTCTCCATTAGGGAAGTATTGTGATTATCAATCATGTGTATTTTAACTGCTCTAGCTTCATGGAAAATCTGAGATCCATGGTTTCTTGGATTGAAAATTATTAGTCGACAACTAAGAGTACCAGTTTTGGAATGTTCCCTTTTCTCATGGGAACTTTTAATTTTTGAGAACGAGTGTCTTATATTCATGCGAGCCCAGTCAATTTTCAAAATATGAGTCCCCCAGCTATAGTGATGAGAGTCAGGTCATTCATAAGATCTAATATGTGAGATCCATAGCTTTTACCATCGTCATATGAATCAGTTGAAGGTCAAACACATTCTGGGATGGCTATGCCACTATCTGAAGTTGAGGTAACTTACCAGACTATTCAACAAGCCACTCCACGCTCAAATCAAATTGCTTTACAGACACAAGAGGACGATCAATATTCAGAGCCTGTCTAGGATAAGAATTCTTCAACTTCTTGGTACTTTCTTGATATGCTCATACCATAACACGAGGTTATTATCGAGGCAATGACTGGGTTGTAAAGGATATGGGAGGATATGCATCATCGATCATATTTTATCCCCAATATCATTCATATGGAAGGAGAAGAATTTAAGTCAGCTATGAGTAGAAATGATGGTTGGATTGTGAACCCCTTAGAAAAGCAAAGTGTCTATGCTGAGGGGAATATGGAGAATATATAAGAAACCATCCCGACCAACATTTTTAGAACCCCTAATGTTGTTGAAAACATATTCATCGGGGAATAATGTTCTCAAGATGGAATTTGTTGATATATGACAGTTTTCAAAGAATTTTGTGATGTTTTCACCTGCTTGTATGAGGAAATTCATGGCATATATCCTTATATTGTTGAACATGGGATTCGAACCTATGAAAACACTAACCCGGTTCAACAAAAAAAGTGACTAGTCAACCCAAGGAAAGCATCAACAATCAAGGTTGAGATAGAAAAATTGGTCAAAGTAGGCTTTATCTACTTAGTCCCATTGAAAAAATGGGTATCCAACCCCGTTCTAGTAGACAAGAAGAAAGTTACTATTAGAGTATGCAGGGATTTTCATGATTTGAATAAATATTTTCCTAAGTATAACTTCCCTATGTTGTTTATTGATCAAATTCTCAACGAGTGCACAAGAAGTGAGATTTTTTCATTCATGGATGGTTTTTCTTGTTATAACCAGATACAGATCCACCATTGCGCTCTTGGTCCTATAGAACCATATGCACCTAAAAATTTCCCTTCCTGCAGGAAGGGAAACCAGATCTCAAGTCTAGTTCTCAAGGAGAGAGTTGTACTCCTCCTGCATGGTATATTCCAAAAATGGATTCCCAGAAGCCTCACCATAGGACCGTGGATATGAATACTAAACCAAGAAAATATTCATGGGTGGAATTTTTTCAGTGGCAGTGAGTGCAAGAGGAGGCTCCTCTAAATCAGATCGAGTCCTCCTAGTATCAACTAGATCCCCAACTAGATGGCCTACATCCTGAAGAGTATTATTGGGCCACTTGGGCATCGGGTATGGCTCTACATGTACATCGGCATGCACTCACTCTGCATCTAACTATACTGACTCTATATCTAAATCACTTGAATCCTCTAAATCATAAATATCATTTGAAGAAGAGATGGCATGTGCATGCTCATCATCTCTGATAGGTGCAAGAACAAAAGTGTCTGCATGCAGCTATTGAGGTACATGCGAGATAATTTCCTTGAATTGGACACTATGCTCAATGATGAGACGGTCCTTGGAGAGATAAATAATTTTTTATCCCTTCACACTTTTGGGGTATACAAAAAAAATACACTTTGTACTATGTGGATCAAGTGCCTTCCTCTTCTTAGAGGGAATCCTAGCCCATGCACAAGAACCAAATATATAGAAGTGGGTCACTTCTGGTTTGAGGCTGCTCCAAGCCTCGAATGGGAATTTATCCTTGAGATATCTATGGGGAGATATTTTTTGGATGTAGGTAGAACAATAAATTTCTTCGGCCCATAATCTCTGTGGAAGTGACTTTGCATGCAACATGCATGATGCCATCTCTTTCATGGATCCATTTTTCCACTCAGCCAGTATGTTTTGTTGCGAAGTATAAGGAACTGTGTGCTGCAACTAAATCCTAGCCTCAAGAAAAATATTTTTTATATCATGGTTGACATAATCCCCCCCATTATTTGTTTGGACTTTAATCTTCTTTCCTGACTATGTCTCAACAAGGGTTTTGAAATCTTGGAGGTGTTGAAATACCTCAAATTTTTTCCTGAGAAAGAAATTTCATGTGAAGTGTGAGGAATCATCAACAAAAATGAGCACGTACCTTGATTTACTGATTGATGGATGTGGAAAAGGGCCCATGAGGTCACTATGTATCATATCCAAAGGAAAGGAATCCTTTTGAGTCTTTCCTTTGTCGAATTTATCTTGAGGGTATTTTCCAAGAACACATCCCTCACAAATTCCTTTGGAGAAGTGGATGTCAGGTAGACCATCAACCATTGCTTGATAATCTGTTGCATATATCTGAAATTTAAATTCTTGAACCTTCCATGCCATATCCTACTGCTTTCATTAGCATGGGTAAGCAATAATGCAAAATCTGGGTTAATAAATTCATAAAATGTGTAGAGTATCGATTGATGATTTACCTCACCAATAGAAAATTTGGAATTGGTTTGCATGTCATAGATATCCACAACATTAGGTGTGAGTACTAATCTCTCTCTGGTGTGGGATTTTTTCATATGATACATGGAGATAATATTTACAAAGAGTTTGGGAACATGTAGCACATTCTCAAAGCTTATGTTTGTGAGTTCAATTATCCCTTTTCCAGTTACCTCGACTTGAGAGTTCCCCCCCATTAGAATAAGAGGACCTTTGCATGCATCCAATGAAGAGTATAATTCCTTTGTGTATTCCATGTGGTTTGATGCTCCTGAATCTACAATCCAATCATTACGAGAGGAGTTAATAGAAATCGAGGAATGGATATAATTACCTTTCTCAAGATTTTGATATTCTGGATTCTTCTTCTTGGAACCCTCAGGGATGTGATATCCAAGGTTGTTTTGTTGAAATATTTGGGGAATTTGATCTATATTTTTCTACATACATACAGATTATGAATGGAATCCTTTATGGAAGTAAGTGCATTTCTCCCCTTTTCTTCCCTTTCCACCTTTGGATATAGAGGAATCGTTGAAGGGTTTTGAGTACCATTCCTTCTTTCGATTTGCATGTGCCTTCCTTTTGTCTTGGTTTTTGGATTTTTTATTTTGGTGACTGCTACCATCTTGGACAAAAAGTGCATGCACCTTTGGTACTTTGATTTTTCCCATGTTGATGAGCTTGTTTTGCTCTTGCATCAGAGACTCAATAAAGATCTCAAGAGAAGGAAATTTCTAGGTAGCTCCAATGGAGAGCATAAATGAATGAATAGTGGATAAAAACACTGAGTATTCCATACAAAGTTTGGGAGAATGGTAAGAATCATTTGTTTCTCCTTAGATTTATCAACCCCGCAAGCCTTGACTTGCAACAAAAAATCCTTATATTTGGTAAAGAAATCTTGGAGATTGTTGAAGGTTTTTGGATCCACAGTGAGAAATTCCACCTCAAGTATATATCCCCTCATATCGTCCTATTTGAAAAAAATTCCTTCCATGGTTGTCCAAAATTCATTGGGGGTTTTACATGAGGATATGTGAAAGAGGAGGTTAGGGTAAATTAGACTACAAACAGTTCCAAACGCTTCATCCATCTGATTCATATACTTGAATTTTTCTATAGTTGATGTGGGTTTTGTCTCTATGTCCATGGTTAACCTGTATACTCCTCTAGTTCAAAGATGAATTATCATCTTGTCCTTCCATGCAAATAAATTATATAGTGTAAGAATGAATTATTTTGGAAATTCCATTTTTCCCACTGATTGCAATATTCGATACTTGCAAAAAGAATCTGGTTTTCCTTTTTCCTAGTAATCTACCATCTCTGATATCATGTAAATATGGATGAACCCACATAGATAATATCTATCTAGAAAAAATGCATACACAATTTGCAGAGAAATGAGAAAAGATGAAAATGAGAGAGTGAGAATCAAAGAATTTGCATTAACCAAATGAATGAATGATAATTTACACATGATATACTCTGTATAACTCAACTAATGTGCATTGGAGGAGAATACAATGCACCATAGTGGTGGTCTAGAGTGATATGGAAACACACTGACAATTAAAAGAGTTAACTGCCACCTAGTCTGACTTAACTAGTCTCTCGGTCTTCAGTTAATTGACTAAAACATTGTGTATAAAGGAGGAGATTAGGGAATCATGAGTAAAGCACTAGTTTGGTGATAATCCCAAGGAAAATTCACATTAGCAGGTGATGATCCCAATGTTGCATAGTGATGAAACCAATGTGGAATTAAGACTCCACTCAACGGATCAAACTAAAGTGTGAACTGAAGAGAATATTCTCCTAGAATGTAGGAAAATGAATATTCTCCCTAAACTATAGGAGACTGACTAATGAATAATAAACATAGGGAAAACCTTAGAAAAAATAAATCATATGTGTGTGAAGTAACTCCAACAAAATGGTGTCATTTTTGTTGCAGTATGAAAGGACATTTTATACCACCATTCTTCCAAGGGTAACCACTTGAACATTGTGTTTGTTTATTAGAGACAAATAAACGAAGGTATCCTTCCACAAATTTGTTCACTATCTTAGTTTTTCCATCATATTGAGGATGATAATATGATCTACAAGCCAATTGAGTGCCCATAAAGGAAAATAATTCTATCCCAAAATGTTCAGTGAAGATGGGATCTCTATCACTTACAATAATATTTGGGCTTCCATATATATTTTCAACTTTATCCATGAATGTTTTAGCAAATGTATCGGCTTTGAAAGGATGATATAGTGAAAAAAAGTATGAATACTTGGTAATTATATCAACAATTACCATGATGACACCCTTTCCTTCAAACATTAGTAACCCTGTGATAAAATCCATGGAAACCACCTCCCAACGTTGACCTAGAATAACTAATGGTTGTAAAATACATGGGGTATTAATTGTTTCCACGTTATTTTATTTGCAAACCAAAAATTCTACCACAAACCTTTGAACATCAGTTTTAAGGCCATCCCAAAAACATTCTCTTTTGACCCTGTGATAGGTTTTCAAAAATCCTGAGTTCCCTTCTACTAGAGAGGTGTACAATTCCAAAAGTAACTATTGTTTGAGTTGGGAGTTATTAAATAAACATAAGTGATCTTTGTAACATAGTGAATCATTTTTCCATGTAAATGTATTATATGCATTGGAATCCCATTGCAACCTTTGAATGAGATTCCACACTTCTTCACCAATCTTCCATTCATCCATTTCTTATGTTATCTAATTAGGTTGGATGATAAATATAGAAAATACATATTCCTCAACATATTCATCCTTTCTTGAGAGTGCATATTCCACAACATTTTTCTTCCTTTTTTCGTAGATGATTTCAATGTGATAACCCAACATCTTGGTTACCCATTTTTGTTTTGTCTTCTGAAGATAATCTTTGTTCCAAAAAGTATTTAAGACTATCATGATCTGGTTTTACCTTGAAGTGCCTACCTATTAGGTAAGGGCACCATTTATTCAATGCTTGTAGTATTTCCATAATTTCCTTCTCATAAATGGCTATGTAATTCCTTTCCCTTGAGTAGCGTTGGCACAGGGGAAAACCCAGGGTTCAACTCCAAGAGTGCACCAACAAGCCCTAACTACTGGCCCTTTTGGAAACACCTATGAAGTAGATGAAATCTCACTAGAAGTAGATATAGGGGGGTTGTAGAACACAGGTGTCTACAACCATAGGGAATGCATAATGGATTCGCAACAACAATACACAGTCATCTAGTATTCTTTATCTTCCTTAAACCTATTGTTCAATTTATACTTCAGATCTACTCAATATCACAATGACATCATATCAAATGATAGAGAACACAACATCAATCACACACAACACAAGATATACGTGGTTCACCCTCTCCCTAGGGCTACGTCCACATAACTATTATTTATAATATATTAAGATGAAGCATACAGTTCTTGTCTACACTCTTAGCTAGAAGATATTCTGTCTTCTCCTCTCTATCTCTCCCCTCCCTATGCACCCAGCTATGGGGTTGATATTCACACCTAGCTGAAGATATTACAATACCAGAAGGTTCTCACACCTATCACTTCTCTCTCACACAACCATAATCACTCGTGCCAATAACAAAGCTAGAACTCACAATACCACCACCACCACCAACAACCCATCCCAGGTCCTTTAGACCTCTATTTATACATTACAATATCTCACTGAAAACCTTAGGCTGAGACCTAAGTGTCAAAACCCTAGATACCAAAACCTATGTGTCTAAAACCCTACATCAACTTGACCAACATTTTTAGGGCTTTGCCAGCCTATCTTTCCTTCCTTCTCATGTGGTTCTCCAAAGCATCCAATGGTATATTTTTTCACTTGCCGAGTTGTCCACAATCCATCTTCCTTTCGGATATGTCATCCTCGATCTTCTCATCCGACAACCTACTTTCTCTTACTTTTCACCATCTTTTCTTCTCTTCTTCTCACTTCGACCCACTATCAGTCACTCTGTCTTCCAAGCAGTTCACATTTCACCTTTTCTTTCTTGATTTTCGCTTTCTTCCATAACGAAGGGCCAACATGCCCCCAACACTCACCTGTGACTCGTCCCAAGGCACTTTAGATCTGATCCTTCTATTTTACTTCGACTTTAGACTGTGTAATGCATACTGTGCTTCCATCTCTAGTCCTCCCTTCCTTCCTTGTGTAGACTGTCTTTTCTATGTATGGTACCCAGTTTCAACTCCACCTGGTACCTAGAACCTTTCCCTTTTTCTTTTACTAAGAGTTGTGTGGTAGCTGGTTGTCGTAATACAATTTCAACTGGATCCCATTCACTAATCCCTCCTTCCATTCTTCATTAAAAGTCTTCAACTACGTAACTCCTCCTTCTGTAACATAGGAAACCTCATGTGGCCCAAGCCAATGCATTATGAACTTTCCTGGATGCTTCATGAACTTACTGTCATATGCCAATACCATATCACCTTGCTTAAATGTCTTCTTTTTGATGTGTCTGTCATGGTAGGACTTCTTGCTTTCTTTTTGAACCTACTGGTGAAATCCTACAATAAATCTGTCTTCTTCCAGTTCGACCAACTATGCAAGACTCTCTTGCACAATGCCAGTGTCATCCATATCTGTAAAGGCTACAATTCTAAAACTAGGAACCAAATATTCCATGGGTACAACTGCTTCTATACCATTGAAAAAATTGAATGGGGTTTGCATGGTCAGTTTCTTGCAAGTGGTTCTATAGGCCCATAATACTGTTGGTACTCTCAAATCCCAGTCATCCCTGTTCACACTGCATATCTTCGTCAACGTTTTCTCCAAGATTTTTTTGAATGCTTCAACTGTCCCATTTGCTTGTGGATGATAGGGTGTGCTCTTCTGATGTTGAACTTCAAATTCCTGAGTCAAGGATTCAATGGTCTTATTGATGAAATGTGTGCCTTGATCATTCATAAGTATCTTTGGGAATCCAAACCTGGTTATGATATCATCAAATATGAAGCACACAGTTGTAGTTTCATTACAGTCCTTAATTGCTCTTGCTTCTTCCCATTTGGTCAAATACTCGGTCGTAGTGATTATAGGTTCAATGACCCATTTATCAATTGCTTGTAGGGTCGGCTGTGGTGCTAAAGGTATTTCATATCTTTTGTATGGTTTCCCAACTCTTTGACCTGCATAACAGGCTTTAGAATAGTCCTTAGCATCTCTGTGTAGAGTAGGCCACCAAAGGCCAGCCCTAATAATATTCTACATTACTTCTTTCCCTGTGTAGTGTCCTCCTACGATGAATTCATGTGCTTCTGCAAGGATCAATGGTCTCTCTGCTTCCATAACACACCTTCTTAGTATCTCTTTAGGTCCCATATTGTATAGTTGTCCAACTATAAATGAAAAGTCTGCAGTGTGCACTACTAGTTGTTTCTTCTAGGTGATTGTATATTCACTAAGTGCCATTCCTGTTGATAGGAACTGGACTATCTCTGTGAAGTGATCATTGATTTTTCTAATGGCCAACAACTGTGCATCCGACAATGTATCCTCCAAGATAGTAGGATCTTCTCCATGTTCCAACCTCGACAAGTGGTCAGGGCCTTTGTTCATTCGTCTTGGCTTAACCACGATCTCAAAATCATATTCCTGAAATAGTAGAAGCCATCTACATATTATTCCCCCCAACACTGGTTTGTTGACTAAGTATTTCAATGCAGAGTGATCAGTAAACATTTTAAAGTGTCCTCCCAACAAGTAGTCGTGGAACTTCTGTAGCGCGTACACCATGGCTAACCCTTCTCTTTGAGTGGTGGTGTAATTAATCTTAGCTGTTGATAGATTTTTTCTAGTAAAGGCTAATCGGTGGTCGATGTCTCTAGCTCCCAGTTATTCTAACACAACTCCTAATGCAATGGAAGATGCATCGACATGCACATGAAACTCCTTACTCCAATATGGGAAAACCAGAATAGGAGCAATAACCATTTTCTATTTCAGTGTGTCGAAACTCTGCTGGCAATATTCTGTCCAATGACACTGATAGTCTTTCTTTAAAATATTCTCCATGGGTGCTGTAATCTGTGCATATCCCTTAATGAACTTCCTATAGTATCCAGTGTATCCCAGCGCAGTGCCCATCTATTTGACTGAAGTAGGAGGGGGCAGATCAATTATAATGACAATCTTGGATGAATCTACCAACAATCCCTACTTACACAAAATATGACCTAAAAACACTCCAAATGGCGAAAAGAAGATGCATTTCTTCAGGTTTAACGCAATCTGACTCTGCCTACACTTATCCAACATTAGTCTTAAACATTCAATATGATTTTGAAAAATGCTGAAAACAGTCTAATCATCAAAATATGCTCCCAGGAATTTATGTAAAAACTCCTTAAATGCTTTGACCACCACCCTGGAAAAGATGGTTGGGGCATTCTTCAATCCAAATGGAATTACTTTATACTAGTAGGATCCCCATTCTGTTGCAAATGTGGTCTTATAGCGATCTTCCTTGGCAATACAGATCTGATGGTGTCCTAAAAATCCATCTGTAAAAGAATATACCTCCTGTCCTCCTACATTGTCTAACACTTCGTTAGTAAATTCTGTAGGGAATGTTTCATGCAAACAAGCATCATTCAACTTCCTGAGATCTACACAGATCCTGATCTCTCCTGTCCTTTTGTCTTGTACTACCATAGGGCTATTCCATTCTGACTCTTCGACATGTTCTATGATCCTTGCTTCCAACATTCTGTTGAGCTCAATATTCACTTTCTCCTTATATTTAGGGTTCAATTTGTAAGGCATCTATTTGAATGGTCTAGAATCTGGTTTCAAAGGGATCCTCATCTCCCCCATAGGTCCTTTAATACCCTTCAAATTATTGAACTTGGTTGGAAACAATTCATGATATTCATGCAGTAACTTTGTAATCTTGTCAATAGTGGAAGCATCCCATTAATCTCCAACATTTGCAAGTTTTGGTGTTTTCTTTGTTCCAATGTTAACTTTCTTGATCTTGATCAGTTGTCCAATGAAAGGTAGTTCAACTCCTAGTCTTTCTATGTCTCTTTGACCTTCTGTTTCGGTGATGTTCACATTCCTTAGATCATCATCTTTGGCTACATTGATATTGTAACAGGCTTGCAACTATTAAAGGGACGTAGTCCATTCACCCTCTTCTTGCTCCAAGGGGAGGCTAGGTGCCTCCTCAAACACTTTCTATCTTATGACCTGTAATTCTTGATCTATTGTAGGATATTGGATTTGAAACAAAAAGTTAGTTACAAATTTCTGGGTCATACCTTCCCAATCTGCAGTGATGAGGCATAATTATGCTTGTAGGTACCAATTGATAGGGGTTGTGTCCAGTGTGTTTATGAATTTATGCACCCACTTCTCTTGAGTAATGTTTCTCCATCCTTCCTCACATCTCCGCACATGGTTTTTCGGGAAGCTTCGACCTGTGTATCTAACTTCACAGCTTTCTACTTGCTTTGCAAATCACGTTGTCATGAAAGTGCGACATTGTACCTAGTCTGTAATATTGTTTTTGTGTGTCCCCCACCATCTCATTGGAGTTGATTTCAGGGCCTCATCCATCACCAACAATATTTGTTGTTTTGGTACAATTTCTTCAAAGTTCACCAAGAATGATTCCAAATGATTTAGACCGTAAAAGGTGGGCAAGTTACTTATTCTTGTGTCGATCCAACGAACTTCTTGGGTTAATCTAAAAAATCTCCTTGTATATACTTTGGACATTTTGTTTTTTCAGTTCTCTAGTGCTTCTTATGAATCCGATGAACATGCAATTTCATTTCGCCATCTCAAATTCCCATCCACTGTAGGATTAATGTAGTCCTGTTGTGTGGTTGTTAATTTGTATATGTTTTCTAGTTCATATGTGTGGTCTTCTTCTCTGATGGGTTCTGTGTATCTCTGACCTTCATCGGGATCTAAAGGTGCAATAACCTTAAGTCCATCTCCTTCAAACATCATTTTTCTTTTCTTGAAATCAACCACAGTGGAATTATTTAAAGCCCAATCAATTCCTAACAACGCAGGGTAAGGATAGCTATCATCAACTATCGAAATCACCTCAAAGTATGAAAACATCCTTACTCCGTCGATGTCCACAGGGACATGTTCCAATATTCCAAAGGGGCTTAAATCTTGTTTATTGGCCATCCTAATCCTGATAGGGGAATAGATCAACTTTGGTTTTCCCATCAGTGCCTAGGTTTGCTTTGTCATGACATTGACTTCTGACCCTAAGTCGAGGACCACATAATCTATATCATACTCTCCAATTTTAGCATTCAAGTGTAGTTACTTATTTGTCCTTCTCCTTTTTGAGACGTGGTGTACTACTCTATTCAGTAAAGGATCTACCCTTCCTATCTCATATTGTCTGACCAAATTTTGCAATTCTTGTATGGATTTCTCATCTTTCATTAGCTCTATAAACGTAAACAAGAAACTGACAAGTTTACTCACCTCTTTTCCATCTCTGGGAGAAGCATATTGATCAAATGCCAAAGCCATTCCACATTCTCTTACTTCTGGTCATGTCTTCGATGGAGATCCTCGGTCTCTCCCAAATTTTTTTCTTGCCTCCTCAAAGATTTGTCTTTCTTTATTTGTATCAAAAACTTGTGTCTTTTATGTATCTTTCCTGACTCCTGATTATTTTGTAGTATTTCCTTGGATCACTCTATCCTCTCTTATAACAACGCCCCCTCTAGTGATAACAGTGACTCTGGGATCTAATCCACAAGGTTCTGATTTGATTAGTTGTATTTGTGGGTTCTATTGAGGTCCCTGTCTCTCCTGAAGTTTAGCCAACAATGCTGGACATTCCTCGATAACATGCTCAAAGGATTTGCAATAGCTGGAAGTGGTACAAGGGTTCTGACAGTCCCTTTCCAAGTGTCCTGTCTGTGCACAGTTATAACAGATTATATGTCCTTGACCTCGACCCATACCTCCTTGTCTTCCTCTTCCTCGGAATCCACCACAAGGGTTGAAGTTTCCTCTCCCAGGGGAGTTATATTGCGCAGTGATTCCTTCTTGTTGTACTTCTCCTTGAATTTTGTATATATCCCTTGACCTTTCATGCATGAGATTGTAAGGCCTACAATACCTGTCATCATGACCTACTGACTTATAGAATGTGCAATACATATTTGTGCATGTCTAGACATATTTTTTCATATAATAACATTCACCAGGGCGATGTTGATTTCTACATACCTTGCACTAGGGTAGGGTAACTTGCTTGAAGGGGCTCGGAGCTCCAGAGGCCAAGTATTCATGGAATAGTGGACAATTCTCCTTGTCATGGCCTTCTGATTTGCATCTGATACACCATATTTCTTTTCTTTTATCTTTTCTCTTGTCTTTCTTCATATCTTTGACCTGTAGTGATAGGCTAGTTAGCTGACTCAATATTTAAATCATACCTGAGCTGGATTCTCCCATCGGGGCTGATTCTAATTTCATGGCAATTTCTAGTGCCTCAGCCTACGAAGTAATCTTTTGTTGCATCAGAGGGACTCTGATATGTGGCAAGAGGGAAGAAATGAACCATTCCTTGTTCTTCTCATATGGGATCTAGAAACTCAAGTGTCCCATCAAGGTTTTAAGCCTCTAATCGAACTCCCTTACAGGTTCAACTATTCTCTGCTTGATTTCTTTCAGTTTTGTAATGCACTGTGACTCCGACTTGGGTTTCTTAAATTTGGCAATCAACGCATTCTTGATCTCATTTAGTGGTTTAGGCTAGGCAATTCCCCTAAAAAACTTCATGTACCAGCTTAGTGCACGGTCTCTTAGGGTAGTACTAAACTGAGCTCATTTGACAACTTTGTCAGTGATGTTCTTAATACTCCATACGTCTTCGCATAGAAACCAGTGCTTATCAGGATATTTAGATCCATCTCCTCTGAAGGTGGGTAACCTCATCTCATCTGCCATAGATATTCTTAGGTTTCTTGACTGAGTATGTGTCAGACTACTAGTAACAGTGCTCTGAGCGCTCTGCTAACTCTGATTACTCTGATTGCTTAATGTTGCTGAAACAACAATAGGATTAATAGTACTTACTTCGATAGTCAACACAGGTCTTGAAGTTTCTGGCTCTTCTCATCGAGGTTCCTCTGTCCTAGAGGATTTTGAATGCTCTTCCTCTATCAGATATACCTCTTCTCCACTGTAGAAACCCTCGTCCCCATAGTTCTTCTTAAACAGGTTCGCAAGAGGAACTTCTCTGAACACCCTCCCACTTCGCATATGTCCAACCTCTATGTCACTGTCACTTTCTGAGTTCTTGAACATTAGCTATTCAATATAGAAGACTACTATATTCTCAATATGTTCTTCTCACGCAATAGCATCTTAATCTTCAGCTTCAGAAAATGTAAAACTTTTCCTCTAGGTCCCTTAAAGAAATATCTCTCAGCTTGACTATACGATTCTACTATGTCAACAAAAAACTTAGTGATATACCCTCCAATGGTACTATCAAACCAGTGATCTACTTCTCTTGACACAACATTATCAACTCTCTTGACCTTATTGATCAACGTCGATGTCCAAACCATAGGTGGCCTAGATCTGATCTCAAATTGGGTATTTTCTAACCTAACTAGCCACGTGTATAACTCCCTATGGATTCCTCCAAAAAAAACCTCGTGTATATCAGTAAAGATACATATTTCCAACCAATCCTTTGTACTAATATTAGGGTTCTTGTTCTGGGCTTCAACAAAGTCCTTTTCTTGATCCTCTATCCACTTCTAAATCTCTGTCTTCGATGGAATCCACCTTGACATTCCCTCAAAAAGATTCTTGTCCCGACAACAAAACCATTTGTTGGCACAGGGGCAGACCCAATGTTCAACTCCAAGAGAACATCAAGAAGCCCTAATTATTGTCCCTTTCAAAAACACCTGCGAAGAAGATGTTGTCTCACCCGAAGTAGCTATAGGGGGTTGCAGGACACAGGTGTGCAAAACTAGAGGGAATGTAGAATGGATTCACAACAAAAATACACAGTCATCTAATATTCTTTATCTTCTTTAAACATATTGTGAAAATTATACTTAATATCTACTCAATATCAAAACAACATCATATCAAATGATAGAGAACACAACATCAATCACACACAACACAAGATATACGTGGTTCACCCTCTCCTTAAAGATACATCCACAAAACTGTGCTTTATAATAGATTAAGATGAAGCATACAGTTCTTGTCTGCGCTATTAGCTAACAAATCTTCTCTCTTCTCCTCTCTATCTCTCCCCTCCCTACGCACCCAGCTGTTGGGTTGATCTTCACACCCAACTGAATATATTACTATACCAGAAGGCCATCACACCTAGAACTTTTCTCTCACACAACCATAATCACTCATGCCAATAAAAAATCTAGAACTCACAATACCAACAACAAAAACAACAACCTATCCCTGGTCCTTTAGAACTCTATTTATAAATTACAATAGCTCACTGACAACCTTAGGCTGAGACCTAAGTGTCAAAACCATAGGTCAACTTGACCCACATTTTTAGCTCTTCACCAACCTGTATTCTCTTCCTCCTTGCATGGTGCTCCAAAGCGTCCAACTGTATCTTTTTCCACTTACTGAGTTGTCCACAATCTGTCTTCCTTTCAGATCTTTCATCCTCGATCTTCTCGTCTGAAAACCTAATTTATTTTACTTTGCATCGTCTTTTCTACTCTTCTACTCACTTCGACCTAGTATCAGTCACTGTGTCTTCTGCATAATTCTAATTTCACCTTTTCTTCCTTGATATTCACTTTATTCCATAACCAAGGGAAAATAAGTGGCCTACTTTCAAAAGAAAGGGCCCTTCCTTCTTGCATTAGAACAACACCAATGTCGTTTCCCGAGGCATCACATTACACAATAAGGTTTTTGTGAAGTCTAGTGTGGTCAAGACAGGAGATTTTCACATTTCATCTTTAAGTTGTTCAAAATATTGAGTTCCCTCTAGAGTTCATGAAAATGCATCCTTTTATTCTTCCATAGTTCTAAAAAAACTTGTGGTAGTAACATGTCGAACCAAAAAATCCTCTAAGATTCTTCATTTTTTTTGGAATCAGTCAATATATCATGGATTTAATATTGTTAGGGTCTACCTTGACACCTTCATGAGATACAATATGACCCAAGTAATCTACCTCCTTCACCCCAAAGAAACATTTGGACAGTTTGGCATATAGATATTTCTCCTTTAGTAGCTGTAACACCCTGTCAACATGTCGAACATGATCTTCCCAAGACTTTTTATAGATTAGTATATCATAAAAAAATACTAACACAATGTTTTGAAGGAAGGGAATGAAAATGGAATTCATCAACCCTTGAAATGTGGAAGGTGAAATCGTAAGGCCAAAAGGCATGACCAAAAATTCATAATGGCCTTCATGAGTTCTTAATGTTGTTTTTGAGAGATCTTCTTCCTTCATTCTAATCCGATGATACCCTGAATGGATGTCCAACTTTGTGAAGTAGATTGCTCCATGTAGTTCATCTAAAAATTCATCAATGATGGGAATGTGAAACTTATCTTTAATGGTGATTTTTTTGAGATCTCTATAATATGGACACATATGCCATGAGTCATATTTCTTTGGTACCATTACCACTAGTGTAGAGTAATAACCTTGGCTAGGTCTAATAATTCCAACCTCTAACATTTCTTCAACCATACGGTTAATTTCACTCTTCTGGGCATAAGGGTATCTATAAGGCTTGATGTTAGGAGGAACACTCCCAAGAATTAAGTGAATATAATTTTCATGATCACGAGTGGGTGGAATATCTTTAGGAATATATTAAAGTACTTTGGATTTCTTATGAATGATACCTTGGATATCTAGGGGAACAAATGGATTAGATGTTTGAACATCTAGTGAGAATAGTTATACAATTACACCCTGTTTCCCTTTTTTCAATAATTTTTTCATGCAATTAGAGCTTACCACCTTACTGGGTTTCCCTTTGATACCCCTTAACTCAAATTCCTTTCCTTCCGATGACAATTTCATGAAAATTTCTTGAAAATTAAAATCCATTGTTCCCAATGATTTTAACCATTGGACTCCTAGTATGACATCAACACTACCCATGGGTATATAAATCTTTGGGACATTCATTAAATATTCCCTCATAGTAAGATTGATCTTATGGAATTTTCTTGAGCAATTGATAGTTCCTCCATTTGCAATCGTTACTTGAAACTCTCTCCTTGGATATGTAAAGCAATTGAAAGGGTTGGCTAATTTATAGTGAATGAAATTATGAGTATGGCCAGAATAAATTAGGAATATTACCTTTTCATTTTAATATATCCTTCGATATTGAGGGTTTGAGGAGTGCTAACTCCAGCGAACGAATGACATGATATGGTAGGAGTCATCTCTTTAGAATAAATATCTTCTACATCTTCATCTTGAGATCATTTGTGTTCTTGATATTCTTCCTCTTCACAATCTATGTAGATTAATTTCTTCTCACCACACTTATGTCCCTTACTATACTTGTTGTCACCATTAAATCATAAAATTTTTTCTTTTCTTTCCTCCAATTGTTGAGGTGTGAACCTTGTAGGTTGAGGTGGTTTAGAAGAAGGAACACTATTCTCTTAATAGATGTTATGGGTGGTCCTTCTAGTATCCATAGCCATATTTTTACTTTGAACATTTATTGCCACCCTGAATGCATTCTCTAATGATTTGGGTTCCCAAAGGCGAACCTCATGTTGAATGTTATCCTCTAAAGTTCCTATGAAGACATCAATCAGGTGATCATATGGAATATATGTTACCTTTATATTAAATATTTGGAAGTTCTCAATGTGCTCCACAACTAAACCATTTTGCTTGATATTTATCAATTGGATGAAGAAGGTATTACTCCTTGTATCCTCATAGTGTGCTATCATTTCTTCCGTGAAAATTTTCCAAGTGACAAGTGATTTGTGAGAACAAATCCATCAATGCCAAAAAAAAATATTATGTTATAAGTATAAGGATGCAATTTGTACCTTTTGTGTGTGAGGCACATAATGTAGATCAAAGAACTGCTGCATATAGAGTATCCATGTGATTGGATCCTTTCCATCAAAATTCCTCACATCAATCTTAGGAAAGTGGTTGGTATTCAACCCAAAGCTAGAGTTTCTATAGTTTTGATTCATCTTCCTTGTGTCATCCTTATGAATTTCATGGGATACATTGTCACTTTCATGTCGCCTCTCTATTAGAAACTTTTACAACCCTTCCATGATCTCCCCTTTTAAGACAACCATCTTAGTATACATCATTTCTTCTAGCTTAGATTTAGTTGAATCCATCATCCTTTGTAGTTCATGTTTTTTTTCTGCCTTATATTGTAAATCCTCTATGTCCTTGAGAACTTCTCCAACTTCATAAAGATTCCAAGTAGGATTTTATGAGGGATTATTTGGTTTAGTAGTTCTCTTTTTGGTGGCATGTTGGCCAAGTATCATTGCAAGGTAGGAATTACTAATTGGCTTAGGCATAGGTCCTCATATAAAAGGGTGTGTTAGGTGCTATAGCTCTATGATATACGTGTGGGGTCCAACAATAGTACTCCCTATAACACCTGAAACTCCCTTGTCTGTGAAGACCTATACCTAATCTAAGTAGGAGTTCTTACCTTGCAGTGATACTTGGACAACATGCCACAAAAAAAGGGAACTTATACACCAAATAATCCTTTAGATAGTTCTACTTGGACTCTTGATGAAGGTGAATAAATGCACAAGGACATATATGATTTACAAACGAAGTAACAAAAGATGAACTACAAAAGATAATGGTTTCAATGGAAGCTAGGATGGAAGTGATGATGGATATTAAGATGGATGGCTTAAAAGAGGAAATCATGGAAGGATTGAAACATTTTCTAATAGAGAGTATAAAAGTGACAATCTATCCCATGAAATTCACGATGAGGACACAAAGAAGATGAATCAAGACTGGAGAAACTCCATCTTTGGGTTGAATACCAACCCATTTCCTAATATCGATATGAGAAATGTTTATGGAAAGGATCCAATCACATGGATACTCCAAATGGAGTAGTTATTTGATCTAGATGATGTGCCTCAAACACAAAAGGTATGAATCACTCCATTATATTTAGAACCTAATCAATTTATTTGGTATCAATGGATTTTTTCTCGCAAATCACTTGTCACTTGGTCATTTTTCATGGAAGAAATGATAGCACACTATGAGGATACAATGAGAAATACCTTATTCAACCAATTGATAAATCTCAAGAAAAAGGGTTCAGTTGTGGAGCACATTGAGAACTTCCAAAGATTGAATATAAAGGTAATATATATTCTATATAAGCACTTGATTGATGTCTTCATAGGAATTTTAAAGGATAACATTCAACATGAGGTTCACCTTTACAAATCATTGGAGAATGTGTTCAGGGTGGCGAGAAATGTTGAAAGTAAAATTATGGCTATGGCTACTAGAAGGACAACCCCTAACATCTATCGAGAGAATAATGTTCGTTATTATAAACTACCTCAACCTGCAAGGTTAACACCTCAACATTTGGAGGAAATAAAAGAAAAAGGTTTATGCTTTAATTGTGACAACAAGTATAGTAAGGGACAAAAGTGTGGTGAGAAGAAATTATTCTACATAGATTGTGAAGAGGAAGGAGAACAAGAACAAGAACAAGAACCATCTAAAGATGAAGATGTAGAAGAGATTTATTATAAAGTGATGACTCCCACCATATCATTTCATGCATTGGATGGAATTAGCACTCCTCAAACCATCAATATTGAAGGATATATGAAAAAGAAAAAGGTAATAATGCTAATTGATTCTTGTAGTACTTGTAATTTGATTCACTACAAATTAGCCAAAACTCTTAATTGATTTATATATCCAGTGCCAGAGTTTCAATTAATGATTGAAAATGGAGGAACTATCAATTTCTCAAGAAAACTCCATAAGATCAATCTTAGTATGGGGGAATTTGTAATGAATAGTCCAATTATTTCTATACCCATGGGTGGTGTTGATGTCATACTAGGGGTCCAATGGTTACAATCATTGGGAATTGTGGCTTTTAATTTTAAAGAATGTTTCATGAAATTTCCATTCAAAGGAAATGAATTTGAGTTAAAGGGTATCACAGGGAAACCCAGTAAGGTGGTAAGCTCTAATGTCATGAAAAAATTATTGAAAAAGGGGCATTAGGGTGTAATTGTAAATCTATGCTCACTATATGTTCAACATATAAACCATCTATTCCCAAAAAATTGAAGAATCTTAGAGGAATTTTGGGTTTGCAAGGTTATTACCGCAAGTTTGTTTGTAACTATGGAAGACTAGAAGCAGCTTTAACTGCAGTAACTAAGAAGGATGCATTTTCATCGAATCTAGAGGCAATTCAATATTTTGAACAACTTAAATAGGCAATGTGTAAATCTCTTGTCTTGACCACACCAGAATTCACAAAAACCTTTATTGTCGAATGTGATGCCTCAAGAAATGGAATTTTTGTTGTTCTAATGAAAGAAGGAAGGCCCATTTATTTTGAAAGTTGGCCAATCAAGTGAAAGAAATTACACAAACTCATTTATGATAAGTAAATGATGGAAATACTACATTCATTGAAGCAATGGTGCCCTTATCTAATAGGTAGGCACTTCAAGGTCAAAACAAATCACGACAGTCTTAAATACTTCTTGGAACAAATATTATATTTAGAAGAGAAAAAAAAATGGGTGACCAAGATGTTAGGTTATGGCTTTGAAATCATCTACAAAAAGGGGAAGAAAAATATCATGGTAGATGAACTCTCAAGAAAGGATGAAGATGTTGAAGCATTTCTCTGTACTATCTCTATCATCCAACCTAATTTGATAACAGAAGAAAGGGATGAATGGAAGAAAGACGAAGAAGTGTGGACTCTCATTCAAAGGTTGTAGCAGGATTCTAGTGCATACGATACATTGGCATGGAAAAAGTATTCAATACGGTACAAAGATCTCTTATATTTATGTAAGAGCTCCCAAATCAAACAAAAACACTTTTGGAATTTCACACCTCTCTGGTAGGAGGGCACTCAATACTTTTGAAAACCAATCATAGGGTTAAGAGGGAATTTTTCTGGGATGGCCTTAAAATTGATGTTCAAAGGTTTGTGGCATAATGTTTTGTTTTGCAACAAAATAAGGTGGAAACAATTAAAACCCTAGGTATTTTAAAACCATTATCCATTCCGGGTCAGCGCTAGAAGGAGGTTTCCATGGATTTCATCACAATGTTACCAAATTCTAAAGGAAAGAGTGCCATCATGGTTATTTTTGATACACTTTCCAAGTACACACACTTTTGTGCACTCTCTCATCCTTTCAAAGGCAGTAGAGTCTCTACTGCATTCATGCAGACAGTTCAAAATATACATGGAAGTCAAAATGTTATTGTAAGTGATATAGATCATGTTAGCACTAGGAGTCACCTTCTGATTGCAAGGAAGGAAATCCCAGTACCCATCGGATTATATGTGAAAGTATGAGTGTTGTTTGAAAGGTTGAACGGAAAAACTCAAAATGATAATATCCTAACTCAGAAATAAGGCTAACATGTACCAACAAATAAGGTCTTGACTAACTTCAACCATTATTTTGGGAGTAAATGTGGATAGAAAGAAGACTTGAAAGAGAAGCCTATAGTCTGAAATAGAAGCCGATTTCTATTAGTCAAAAAGTCTAAAGTCCAGTACACACTAGATCACAGTCACTTTATCCAAAATATTACAGTTTAAGGAGCCTTGCTCAACCATCCGAACCTACTAAAGAAATTGATCTATCTATTTATAACAATAAAGGGAGGCAACAACTAGGGGTATGAGCTAGCCTCTTTTCCTTAAAAATCTCTAAACATTTATTTATTCTAACAACTAAGATAACAACCTATGTTATAAAACATGGAAGTGTTCGTGACTAATCCAATCATGATTCTAACTTCTTTGATCCTCTTTTGTTGCTCAACTCCTGTTTTTCCATGTGTCCCTTTGGAGCTTGTAGTTTTCCTCTAAATGCCAACTTCTACTTATGTCATTTACTCCATCGTTAACTTATCCAAAACTGTTGGCTTAGTCTTCCTAGATCCTTGGTGTTTGCTGGCAACTGCCTTGGGTAGAAAATTTGTGTAGCACCCCCTAAAATGGAACAAGGAGAGAAGGTAGCACCATTGTGCTGCATATCTGTGCCAACATTTGTCCTCTATTTCAATATTGAGTAGCGCCTATAGGTAGCACCCCTGTGTTGTGCCTGTGTGTAAACCTGCTCCCTGCGAAATATTACGTACCGCATCTGGGTAGTGCATGTATGCCAATTCAACACTCTATGAAATATTATGTAGCGCCACTTATGCTTCGTCTACATACAGGTTTGGGTAGTTATGCCAAAACACAATGTATTCTTTATTCTTCATAGGTTTTTCACAATCTTTCATAGGGATTTCATATTTCCTCTCCAAAGGTATTTTGGTACCTTTACCCTTGATTTTCTGTACAGGGGTTTCTTTTTTTTCTTCTACATATTTTTCAATGCCTTTCCCTTTGTTCTTATGCATAGGGGTTTCTGGTAAACACTGCTCTTTGAAAACCCCCTTAGGAATTGATGACCTAGTGAAAGGTCTTTTACCCTCAATTTCAACTGCTGGAGAAGGAGAGGGAAAGAGAAGCTTCTTCCCTTTTTTAGATGTCACCTTGGTAGAAGAAGGAACTTATTTTAACCCTGGTGGAGGTAGTGGTGAGAAATCTCTGTGTGGAGAAGGATAGACTTCCTCCTTAGCTTCCCTGACCTGCTTGTTGATCTTTTAAACATGGGCATTACCCTTTTGCTTCTTGCTGATCCTTGCTTTAGTACCGGTAGGTGATGAAGGACCTGTGATCTGTGATTGGGGAGTAGGTGTTGGGTCCATCTTGAAGTGAGAAGTAACCAAAAAATGCTCCCAGGAAATGTCTTTCTTTCCCAAATCTTCAGAGACAAGCATCCTGATAAGTCCAGAGTGGAAAAGACTAGAATCCTCATCCTTAGATTTGGCTTGCACCGTATATGAAATTTTACCTATACTTCTTAGTAGGTAATAAGGAACATTCATTTGAACCTTACCAGTAAAATGTAACAACAACCTTATGTGGTAATGATACAAGGTGTTAAATCTCCCTTCACAACTAAAATATCTCTATATGATTTTCAACATTCTGTCAAACTGGTCGATCAACTGATTACTTGGCATACTCTTATATAACTCGTTGGACTGGTAGTCATGCTTGAAGAGATATTTAACTAAGGGTGAACTCAATACCATGGCCTTGAACCAATTTTCACCTGAAATGGGGATCCCTGTTGTAGATGAGATGGAGTCTTTAGTTACCTCAAATTCCAAATCTCCAACTCTGGTTTTCTTGCCATAAAAATTTAATGAAATTTTTTTTTCTACTTCTGGGTGGCCTCTCTGCATTTTCTAGCAGAAAGAGAGGCATCCTGCTCTTCAAAACATCTCCCTTCCCATGGGTTCTGTGTCAAAAAGGCGCATGCCCACAAGTTCTGTTCGAACTATCTTTCCACCTTTGTGTGCTTTCTTTGACTGAGGGGTCTCCATGACTCCAAATGAGGGTTCTTAAGAGGTTTAAAGGATGCTATTGACTAGAAATATTCAATTTGGGTTTCAAATGCACAAATATGGCCCTCCAAATTAAAAGTGCTTAGAAAACGAGCTTGACTATGAGAAATGGACCTTCAAACTTATACAGGCTTTCAGAGTGTAGAATGTGAAGAGGTAATCTCAAAATGACTCTTTGTATAGGATGAAAGGAAGCAAAGAATAATCAGAGAAGGTTTGAGCAATGCCTCTGCATAGCACAACACATACACAGACGATAGGCTATTGTAGGCTTGCGACTTTCAAAGGCTATAACAAAAAATAGTAATCAGACCATGGACACGAGTGAGGATGTTTATAGGTATGCAAATATGGCTCCCTTACTACCCTGCAAGCTTAACAAACTAAAACCCGAGCACAAATCTCCTGTGAAAATTAATATGAAAAGGAGGTTGCATAGGATAGTTGTGAAGTCGACATCTGTTGAGATCCTTTGCGCGATCTTAGGTTGAGATTTAGGAAACTTTGGCCTGAAATCTCTCACAGCATTGGATTTAGTTGATATGCGGTTGCCTGATCAAAACTGGCAAACTTACGCAACACAGTACTGCTGAACTTTTCAAATTTAGAAACCTTTATAAAGGATCATAAATGCAAGATCTTTTGAAAGCACTTCAACCAACTTCTGGCACTGAAAACAAGGGACATGGTATCATTCGTGGAAAGCATGACTTGGAGTGGATGAATGATACATGTGACAGGCGCTATGGAATTTCCTGCTGAGTAGGCAATGCTTCCAAATCAAAAAATTATTGGACAAGTAAGTGGGGATGATTAGGCATGCTTGTGAGGTCATGAGTGAGGAGAGAGGTGTGTCACATCAACCTGATCATGGGAGGTATCAACCTAGGGATGAATCATGAGAGGGGACATAAAGAATAGACCATGAGCTAAAAAGGGTTTAAGCATCAAAAATCAAATTGAGGATCAACACATGAGCTATGACTGAAAGGTTTAGTCATCCAAAGGGGTCCTATCAAACATAAAATTAAAGGGGTGAGAAATTTATTTTAAAGAAAAAATAAGAATATAAGGCTTTTAAAAATGATAAAAGCAAACTAAAAGACACAAGGAGACTTAGTGTGATAACATTGGCTCCACAGGGGATGACATGCCCCCTGCGGGCTGCCAAGAATGAGTAGATTCAGTGTCTTATCCTAGGGCTATGGGGTCAGTTATTGGAACACAAAAATAAAAATAAAATGATATTTACAATGACATGAAGAGCCACTACAGGCTCAAGCAAAGTACTTTTTTAGGAAATGCCCATTTACAGGGCCACCAAAAACCTCTCCATTCTCCATATTCTACAACTTGAAAGTGTTATTAGGGAATACCTCAGATATTTTGAAAGGACCAATCCATAAAGCTTCACATTTACCATGATTTCCTTTATCTTGCCTTAGTGCATCCCACTTGAGCACCAGATTGCCCAATTGGAAATCCTCTTTTTTCACCTTCTTGTCGAATGCCTGCTTGATCTTCAGTTGATGATCATATGCTTTATCTACCAGCTGCTCCCAGTTCTACTGCACTTCAACGAACTGTTGAATCCTCCTGATCATATAATCCATCTCCCTTTGATAATCTTGGAAGAATTTTTCCACAGACAAGGCAAGTTGAGAAGGGAAAATGGCCTCAACTCCATACACCTACTAGAAAGGAGAAAGACCCAAGGCCCTCTTTGTTGTCACTCTGTCATCCCAAAAATCAAACTTGAGTTTTGAATCCCATGCCTTTTTGTTGTCCTCTAACAAATTCTTAACAATCTTTATAAGGATTTTGTTTGAGGATTTTGCAAGCCTATTTCCCTGTGGGTAATAAGGGGTTGAATGAATCAATGTGATCCCATATTGTTCACAAAACTAAATCAATGGCTCATCCTTGAAAGATGCATCATTTTCAGTGACAATTCTATTTGGACAACCAAACCTCACCATATTGTCTTCAAGGAAACCAATGATCACCTTGTGGGAAGCATTCTTGGTAGGGATAGCCTCTATCCACTTAGTGAAGTAATATGTGGCAGTAAAGATCCATCTATGTTGGCCACTGGAAGCAGGATGAATTTCCTCTATAAAATCTAAGCCCCATTGTTGAAAAGGTCTTGAAACTGCTATGGGCTTTAATGGAAATGAATTAAGCTATTTCTTTCTAGAAAATTTCTGACATTTAACACATGCTCTAATCTTAACACAAACATTTGTGAACAGACTAGGCCAAAAATAACCATCCCTGAGAATCTTGTAGGTAGTAGTCCTCCAAAAATGATACCTCCCACACAAACTGTCATGAAAATCATACATAATCCTTTGGGCCTCTTGTGGGTCTAGGCATCTCAACAACACTCCCAATGGATCCTTCCAATAGAAAATTTGATCAACCAAGAAATAATTTATTGATTTGAGTTTTAATTATCTCCCCTTGTTCTTTTCCATACCACTTGGAGGTTTTAAATTCTGCAAGAAAAATATAATGTCCTTGTACCAACTGCAATTTTCCAATGCAGGGTTGACTTGAGCACCTCTATTGTTTAATTCAATATTCTTCTTTTCTGAACATGAGCCAATGAAATTTACTCCCAATGCCGAGCAATTTGATTCAACCAACAACTTGGCTAAACCTCGGCCCTTGAACAATTTGGTAGGCCTGATTTCTAAATCAAATTCAAGGATCTTAGCAATCCATTTGTTGTGTTTTCCATCAATATCAGGCTGAATAAGAATTTATTTTACATTAGTTGATGGAACATAAGAAATAACTCTTGAATGCATCACATAAACTCTGAAGGACCTAAGAGCTTTAACCAATGCATAGGATTACTAATCCATAATGTCATATTTTAATTCTACATCTCTCAAAGCTCGGCTGAAAAAGGAAATGGGTTGCTCTAATGATTTGGAGTTTTTCTGCAACAAAACTGCTACTACTGTATCAAAAGAGGCAAAATAAAAAATAAGAAAGTCCTTGGAGTAGTCTAGGCTAACTAGGACTGGGGCTTCCATCAAATATTTCTTTATTTGATCAAAAGAACTACGTGCCTCAACAATCCACTTGATTTCATTATCTTTCCTCAACATGGTTGTGATATACTTAAGCAACTCAGCAAAATTTGACACAAACCTTCTCAAGAAATTAACCTTTCCTAGAAAATATTGAACCTCCTTTTTAGATCTAGGAAGTGATAAGGTCAGTATTTTTCCTTTCTACTCACTGTCACAGTCTTGGAAGAATCTTCTTTCTGAACAGGCTGATTAGGGGCAACAACTTTTTCTTCATTCTTCTTAGATCTCAAATTATATCTACTAGCATTTTCCTTCTTTTTTTCTCCCTTGCTTAACTCATTAATTTGAATATCCATTAAAGATTTCTCATAAGAGGAGTGAGTCAAGTGTGGGGATGGGGATGTATCACCCAAAAAGTGGATCTCATGATCAACCTCTACCTCCTCTTCTTCTTCATCAACAACCAGATTATTTTGAAAAGGAGCTTGAATCCTTTGATCATCTCTCTCTTTGTTTCTGTGATCTCTAGGAAGGATTTGGTGAGCATTGTTGGGTCTCTTGAAATTACTTATATTTTCAGTGTTATGAGCATTTCTATATGGCTATCTTCCTTTCGATTTTAACTTCTCAATCTCAGTAGAAAGGGATTTTACTAATTTGGTCAACTCATCTACCTATGAATGAACAACGGGAGAGTCAGAAGTGGAAGCTTCAACCCTGTTTTTCCTCCTATCTCTGTTGGATTTTTCCCTGCTCTTATCTAAGGCAATTATGTTGGATTCTACCTCTAAGGTAGCATCTTGCATATAAACTAAGGAAGGTGACCTTCTCTCTCTAAATAGAAGGAAGAACTCAGAGTGAAACACACTTGCATAAGTGATTTTTTCCATGGTTTCAATGGGTTTGATCTCATCATGGATCTTCTTGTACATTTTGTTAAATCTTTTTGAAAATTTAGAGACATACTCTCCTTCTTTCCTTTTCAAAGATCAAAATTCAGTGATGTAGTACACAAAATCCTTTTTGTCACCCCAGTTCGTCAAGAAGGATTCATCCAATGCCTCAATACCAGTGATGGATCGAGGGGCCAGACCCCTAAACCACTTCCTAGCCTCCCCAAAAAGGCTTTGGATGAAAATCCTCATCCAAACATATTCATTCTCAATATTTTGGTTATCTGCATAGCTATAGAAAGCAACAAGATGTTCCTCAGATGTTATATCTTCTTCTCTAGTAAACTTGGGCATGTATTTCAAATAATCTCTAGGGGGAAGAGTATTCATTGGCTGAGGAAAGACTAGAGGAGCATATCTTGCAGCCACTATGGAATCCATCCTATTTGCAGGGGGGTTAACATCTGCCATTTGATTTTGGATTCTAGGTGAACAAGAAGGCGAAGGAGACTTGACTATGTGCAGATTAGGAGAAGGAGAAAAGGAGAAATGGGAGATTTCATTCTTCACAACATCAGGTGGAGTCTTGGAAGAGGATGGTAAGGTTTGAGAAGGATATGAAGTTCCTACTTCTTTGGCAACAAAATTTTTAATAGAGAGAGGTGTGGAAAAACCTAACGTAGGGAAATCTTCAAAACTATCAAGACTGAAACACTTCTCAATATCAGGGGAGGAGAATATATGAATGTTTTCTTCTTTCAATTCAGTTTCAAAGGTAGAGTATTCAATAGGAAAATCTTTAAAATCTATCTTTTTAAATACTTCAGCAGAAGATAAAGGAAGCTTACTTGATAAAACAACTGGAGTATCAAGAGTGGAATCAGGAAACTGACCAGAAGCACTTGTGGTAGCAACATATTTTTTTTTTTAGAATCTTTTCCCTTCTTGATTATCTTCTCTGGGTCAGCCTCAGGTGGAAACAAAGGTAATTGTGGATTTTATCTCGTATGTATGCCTTTAGGTTCCAGAGCTGAATCAATGGAGTCACCAGGTGAAATATGAAATCTTCAAAATACTAATTCCCAATGCACCTTGAGAGCTAGTAAGCATTGTCATTCTATCCCAAGGAAAAGTCTTCAAATCATTCCCCGGAAACGACGCCAAAAATGTTAGCACTAGGATTCATATTCTGATTGCAAGGAAGGTAAGCCCAGTACCCATCAGATTATATGTGAAAGCATGAGTGTTTTTTGAAAGTTCGAATGGAAAAACTCGAAATGATAATATCCTAACTCAGAAACATGGCTAACATGTACTAGAAAATAAGGGCTTGAATAATTTCAACCAGTAGTTTGGGAATTAAATGTGGATAGAAAGAAGACTTGAATGAGAGGAATGTAAGGGCTACTGCAAACATCAGGTCCACAAGAGCCTAAGGAAGAAAGTTTCTTAAAACAAGATCTTCTTGAAATTAGAAACTAAGGAGCTAAATAAACACCACGACAATAAAATGATCAAACATCCATCATATCATTACCACATTTATCCATATGAATAATTCAAATATGAACATTTAGCATTGGAAGTAGATAGTCTGAAATAGAAGCCAATTTCTATTAGTCAAAAAGTCTTAAGTCCAGTACACACTAGATCACAGTGACTTTATCCAAAATATTATAGTTTAGGGAGCCTTGCTCAACCATATGAACCTGCTAAAGAAATTGATCTATCTATTTATAACAAGAAAGGGAGGCAACAACTGGAGGTACGAGCTGGCCTCTTTTCCTTAAAAATCTCTAAACATTTATTTATTCTAACAACTAAGATAACATCCTATGCTATAAAATAGGGAAGTGTTGGTGACTAATCCAATCATGCTTCTAACTTCTTTGATCCTCTTTTGCTACTCAGCTCATGTTTTTCCATGTGTCCTTTTCGAGCCTGTAGTTGTGCTCTGAATGCCAACTTCTACTTCTTCCATTTACTCCATCGTTAACTTATCCAAAACTGTTGGCTTAGTCTTCCTAGATCCCTGGTGTTTGCTGGCAACTCCTTTGGGTAGAAACTCTGTGTAGTGCCCCCTAAAATGGAACAAGGAGAGAAGGTAGTGCTTGTAGGTAGCACCATTGTGTTGCATATCTATGCCAACATTTGTCCTTTGTTGCAATATTGAGTAGCCCCTATAGGTAGCACCCTTGTGTTGCACCTATATGTAAACCTGCTCCCTACTAAATATTACTTAGCGCCTATGGGTAGCACCTGCATGCCAATTATGTGCTCTGTGAAATATTATGCACCACCACCTACGCTGCGTTTGCATACAGGTTTGGGTAGCTATGCCAAAACGCAACGTCTTCTTTATTATTCATAGGTTTTTCACAATATTTCACATGTATTTCATCTTTCCTCTGCAAAGGTATTTTGGTACCTTTACCCTTGATTTTCTGTACAGGGGTTTCTTGTTTTTCTTCTACATATTTTTCAATGCCTTTCCCTTTCTTCTTATGCATAGGGGTTTCTGGTAAATATTTCTCTTTGAAAACCCCCTTAGGAATTGATGAACTAGTGAAAGGTCTTTTACCCTTGATTTCAACTGCTGGAAGAGGAGAGGGAAAGGGAAGGTTCTTCCCTTTTTTAGATGTCACCTTGGTAGAATAAGGAAGTTCTTCTAACCCTGGTGGAGGTGGTGGTGAGAAATCTCTATGTGGAGAAGGATATACTTCCTCCTCAGCTTCCCTGACCTGCTTGTTGATCTATGAAATAGGGGCTCTGCCCTTTCTATTCTTGTTTATACCTGCTTTAGTACTGGTAGGTGATGAAGGAACTACGATATGTTATTGGGGAGTAGGTGTTGGGTCCATCTTGAAGTGAGAAGTAACCAAAAAATGCTCCCAGGAAATTTCTTTCTTTTCCAACTCTTCAGAGACAAGCATCCTGATAAGTCCAGAGTGGAAAAGATAATGATACAAGGTGTTAAATATCACTTCACAACTAAAATATCTTTGTATGATTTTCAACATTCTCTCAAACTGGTCGATCACCGGATTCCTTGGCATACTTTTAGATAACCCATTAGCTTGGTATTCAGGTTTGAAGAGATCTTTAATGAAGGGTGACCTCAATACCATGGCCTTGAACCATTTTTCACCTAAAATGGGGATCCCTGTTGCAGCTGAGATGGAGGATTTAGTTACCTCAAATTCCAAATCTCCAACTCTGGTTTTCTTGCCATCCAAATTTAATGCAAATTGTTTTTCTACTTCTGGGTGGCCTCTCTGCATGTTTTGGCAGAAAAAGAGGCATCTTGCTCTTTGAAACATCTCCCTTGCCATGGGTTCTGTGTCAAAAAGGCACATGTCCACAGGTTCTGTTCAAACTATCTTTCCACCTTTGTGTGCTTTCTTCGATTGAGGGGTCTCCATGACTCAAAATTAGGGTTCTTAAGAGGCTTAAGGTATGATATTGATAAGAAAGCTTCAATTCAGGTTTCAAATGCACAAAGATAGCCCTCCAAATTAACAGTTCTTAGAAAACGAGCTTGACTATGAGAAATGGAACTTTAGACTTATATATGCTTTTAGAGTGTAGACTGCGAAGAGGTAATCCCAAAATAACTCTTCATATAGCATGAAAGGAAGAAAAGAATAATCAGAGAAGTTTTGAGCAGTACCTCTGCAGAGCGCAACACATACACAGAGGATAGGCTATTGCAGGCTTGCAACTTTCAAAGGATATAACAAACAACAGTAATTATGCAAATATGTCTCCCTTACTACCCTGCAAGCTTAACAAACCAAAACCCGAGCACAAATATCCTGTGAAAATTAATATGCAAAGGAGGATGCACATGATACCCGTGAATTCGAAATCTGTTGAGATCCTCAACGTGATCTTAGGATGAGATTGAGGAAACTTTAGCCCTGAAATCTCTCACAGCATCAGATTTAGTTGACATGCAGTTGCCTGATCGGAACTAGAAAACTTACATAGCGCAACACCGTTGAACTTTTCAAATTTAGAAACCATTACCAAGGATCATAAATGAAAGATCTTTTGATAGCACTTCAACTGGCTTCTGGCACTGAAAACAAGAGGCATGGTATCAGTCGTGGCAATCATGATTTGGAGTGGATGAATTATAAATGTGACAGGCACTACAGAACTACCTGCTAAGTGGGCAATGCTTCCAAATCAAAAAATGATTGGACATGTAAGTGGGGATGATGAGGCATGCATGTGAGGTCAAGAGTGAGGAGAGAGGTGTGCCACATCAGCCTGATCATGGGAGGTATCAACCTAGGGATGAATCATGAGAGGGGACATAAAGAATATACCATGAGCTAAAAAGAGTTTAAGGATCAAAAATCAGATTGAGGATCAACACATGAGCTATGAATCAAAGGTTTAGTCATCCAAAGGGGTCCTATCAAACATAACATTAAAGGGATGAGAAATTTATTTTTAAGAAAAAATAAGAATCTAAGGCTTTTAAAAATTATAAAAACAAACTAAAAGACCCAAGGCGAATTAGTGTGATAACATTGGCTCCATAGGGGATGACATGCCCCCTGGGGGCTGCCAAGAATGAGTAGATTCAGTGTCTTATCCTAGGGATATGGGGTTAGTTATTGGAACACAAAAATAAAAATAAAATGATATTTACAATGACATGAAGAGCCACTCCAGGCTCAAGCAAAGTACTTTTTCAAGAAATGCCCATTTACAAGGCCACCAAAAACCTCTTTATTCTCCATATTCTGCAACTTGAAAGTCTTATTAGGGAATACCTCAGAGATTTTGAAAGGACTGATCCATAAAGCTTCAAATTTACCGTGCTTTCCTTTATCTTGCCTCGGTGCATCCCACTTGAGCACCAAATCGCCCAACTGGAAATCCCCTTTTTTCACCTTCTTGTCGAATGCTTGCTTGATATTCAATTGATGATCATATGATTTATCTAGCAACTGCTCCTGGATCTGCTACACTTCAACTAGCTACTGAATCCTCCTGATCATATCATCTAGCACCCCTTGATAATCTTGGAAGAATTTTTCCACAAGCAAGGCAATTTGAGAAGGGAAAATGGCCTCAAATCTGTACACCAGCTGGAAAGGAGAAACACCCAAGGCCCTCTTTTTTGTCACTTTGTCAGCCCACAAAGAAAACTTGAGTTTTGAATCCCATGCCTTTTTGTTGTCCTCCAACAACTTCTTAACAATCTTTATAAGTCTTTTGTTTAAGGATTCTGCAAGCCCATTTCCCTGTGGGTAATAAGGGGTTGAATGAATTAATCTGATCCAATATTGTTCACATAACCGAATCAATGGCTTAGCCTTGAAAAATGCAACATTGTCAGTGACAATTCTATTCAGACAACCAAACCTCACCATAATGCCTTCAAGGAAACCAATGATCACCTTGTGGGAAACATTCCTGGTAGGGATAGCCTCTATCCACTTAGTGAGATAATCTATGGCAGTCAAGATCCATCTATGTTGGCCACTAGAAGAGAGATGAATTTACCTGATAAAATCTAAGCCCCATTGTTGAAAAGGTCCTGAAACTGCTACGGGATTTAATGGAAAAGACTTAAGCTATTGATTTCCATAAAATTTCTGACATTTAACACATGCTATGATCTTAGCACAAACATCTGTGAACAGACTAGGCCAAAAATACCCATCCCTGAGAATATTTTAGGGAGTAGTCCTCCAAAAATGATGACCCCCACACAAACTGTCATGAAAATTAGAGATAATCCTTTGGGCCTCTTGCCGATCTAGCCATCTCAACAACACTCCCAATGGATACCTCCTTATTGAATAGATAAAACAATTTTACTGTATCTCTGTTATTCTGTGTTAAGGATGTTTTAATAATCTGTATTCATTTCGTTATTCTCATAAAATATGGATCAAATCTATTGCAAAATTAGTCTTATGTCTATCTTCCTATGCAATCCTTATCTTGTGATATCCTGAGAATCCATCTGTGAAAGAATAGGTCTCCTTCCCTCCTACATTCTCTAGCACTTCATCTATAAAAGGTGTTGGAAATGGATCATGTAGACATGCATCATTTAGATTCATTAGGTCTACACAAGTCCTAATTCCTCCTATTTTCATATCATGTACCACCATTGGACTTATCCATTATGATTCCACCATTGGTTCAGTAATCCCTTCTTCCAACATTCGGTATGTCTCTGCTTTCACCTTATCTTTATACTTCAGATTTAACCTATAGGGTCTTTGTCACACTATCTTAGCATATGGTTTCAAAGGTGTATTCATCTCTCCTAATTCCCCATATATCCCCTTCATCTCTAAGAATGTAGTTGGGAATAGATCATGATACTCGTGCAATAAATATGTATTCTTATCCATAGTTTCATTATTCCAATAATCACCTATCTATGTAAACTTCGGGTTCTCCTTTGTCCCAATATTTACCTTTTGTATCTTTAGTGGTTGTGTATATGCAACATATTCAAGCTTTGGCCCTTATACTATGCATCCAACCTTAGTTTCATATACTTTTAGATTCCTTGGATCTTCCTCATCATATTATTCTTTAGCAACATTATAAAATTTCATTAATTAATGGACAATCATAAAATCTTTGTTCGGACTACACCGAGGTACCACCTCCATGGTTCTTTCTTCTGAAAAAATATTGGTTCGAATGAACTGTAACATTGAATATACTAATGGGGATTCATGTTCAAAAGTAAATGTTACATTGAACCTATGAGTTAGCTCGTCTTAGTTTTTTGTCTCTCTCTGCATTTCCATATCTAGGTACCAATTCTTAAGAATTGTATCTAGTGTATTGTTGGATTACTAAGAGGGGGGGTGAATCAGTAATAGAGGAATATAATCCTTTTCAACCATATAATACAAGTGTTATACCAATGTATCATTATCATCCAATAACTGCAGAGTAAATAAACAATGGACAAATGAACAATGATACACATACATAATACACCAATATTTTACATGGAAACCCAAAGCAGGAGAAAACCACAAAATGCTTTTTCTTATATGTCTTGAAGAATTACATTCATTGGAAGAACCAACTTCCTTTGTTTTCCAGCTGCAACTAGAAGGAGGCTCCAACCCCCTTGTTTCTTAGCATACAACCTGAGGGAAGCTCCAACTCCCCTATTCTTTGGCTACAACCAGAAGGAGGTTACAACCCCCTATGTTCTTTGGCTACAACCAAAAGGTGGATACAACCACCTATCCTTGCCATGTCCAACCTACCTAAAGTAGAAGTAGAATGATGGAACCACTGTCACACTATCACTGTGATATATACCACTGTAAAACTATACCAATAAACTTGAACCGTGCATAAACCATGCATCAACCTGTACCTCAACCTGTAATCAACTTGTACCATAAACAAGTGCATCAACCATGCACCAACCTGTAATCAACCTGTACCATAAACAAGTGCATCCAACCATGTACCAAGTATGTACCAATCATGTGTCAAC
>ML788012.1:308430-332475 GCA_009831015.1 Picea engelmannii
TTTCTTCGGCCCATGATAACTTTGGAGTATGGTTTGTCATGGAAGATCCCGCCAAATATGGCGATGAATTGTGTTATATATTTGGCAGACTAGGGGCTTGGTTCCATCCAACCCCTTTTCCAATTTTGAATTTTAGTTGTTGGGAATCCTTGGGCATTTTCCTGCTTCCACATGGTAGCTCGTGATTGGGTCACATGGTGGCCATTCATTGGCCCATGTCACCTTACTACACAGACATGCCACATCACCTCTACCACATCATCCTGCCACATCACTTGCCCAGTGGTTGTACAGTCTTCCACATAGTTGTATGGATTGCCACATGGCACTTTCCCATTGGTCCAAGGACTGACTAGAAAAGTCCAAAATCAAGTGACACATGGAAGCCTCTGGTGCTGCCACATCATCATGCTGACATTAACATGACATGTGTCATCCTATACGTGTTCCGCGTACTCTGTATGGACGATGACATCAACTGTACTGATGCTGACATCAATAGTATGGATGATGAATCATCCCTTCTGACTGGGCTAGGCTAACCAAAATTTTTACCTTGAATTTATTTTTATCTATAACTTTGTTTGACGATTCATTTACACCATTGGAAATCTCTCAACGTGCTCTTCGCGATGATGCCAATTTCACTAAGTTTTGAGGAATTTGAATTTTTTCCCTTTCTCTGTCTGTCGAGGCCATTCTGAGCTTCCTGAGGTGCTTCTGCAAATTCTGATTTATCCTTAGTATTCTCTGGATCCTTTTTGGATCATGACTTCCCACTGAGATATTTTTGGACCACTTAAAGATTTCATCAGTCAACATATAAGTGAGGGAAGAGTTCCCTTACTTTGTCCTTCTCAATCCACTTTGACTTGCTTGGATGTGTTCTCTTTAAGCTCACGTGAATATAATCAACATCACCCCTGTGTGAAGTTCTCTTCCTTCTGTCCAGGATGATATATTCCTTCAACTCATCCAAGTACTCAAGAGAAAACTCATCAACTGAAGGTATTGAAACTTCCTCACCCTTATCTATGATCATGGGAGGCTAAAACATTTCCAAGTTTTCTACATTTTCAAATGAGTAGATCTGCATGTAATGTGGAAGATCTAGATGAAAAGCATTGGTACCTCTTTTTTCCAAAATAGTGAAGGGTCCATATCAAATGGGATTTAGTTTATTTCCTTCACCATTCAACCACTCCTTGTTGATGTGAAGCCACACTTGGTCCCCAACCTGGAACTGAAGATCAACCTTGTGTTTTTCATGTCGATATTTATACTATTCTTGACTATTCTCCAATTATTCTCTGACTACTTGGTGTACCTGTTGGATCTTTTAAATGAAATTGCAGGATATGTCTTCATTTATTTCTTCATTGGAATCGACATCTTTCCCATACATCCATTCCAAAGGGACCTTAGGAAAATACCCAACCATGTCTTGAATGGTGAACTCTGAGTGGAGGAATGTAAGGCTCGATTGTAAGCATGTTTTACATAGGGTATCTGTTCATCCCAGAACTTGGGATGCTTGTTGTTGTAGCCTCAAAGAAAAAGTACCACTATTTGGTTAACAACCTATGTTTATCTGTCAGTCGGTGAATGGAAATAAGTGCTCCTCTTCAACTTGGTTTCCATCATTCTCCACAATCTTGTCCAAAAATCCCTAAGGGACCGAGTATCTCGATCCGAGATAATGGATGTGGGTAACCCAAAGTGATCCCAAACATAGTAAAATAAGAGATTAACAATCTATTCAGTAGTGATCTTATTTTTACATGGCATCAAGATACATATCTTGTTGAACCTATCCACTACTACATACAAATAGTCATGACCCATTTTCAAAATTGGTAAACCCCCTACAAAATCCATGCAAATACTCTCCCATGGATGGGATGGAACGGGAAGTGGTGAGTATAGCCCCAATTTTCTATTAGTGAGCTTACAAGTAGAGAACATCACACACCCCCTTACATATTTAGTTAAAATTCCTTTCATTTGAGGCCAGTAACAAAATATTTGTAGATGAGCCATATTTTTTCCTACCCAAAAATGCCCAGACACAAGAGAAGTGTGAGCTTCTCGTATTACATCGACTTGTTCACTTGTAGGAATATAAATCTTTCCAATATGGTAGAGTAGTTTTCCCTGTAGATAATAGTTCTCTACCTATGCACCATGGGTTATCTTCTCAAATACTTGTTTAAAATATTCATCAACGAAATATTGTTCTACATAACTATCATGAGATAAAGCAGTGTTCTTCAAAATAATAGAAGCAACAATAAGAGGTCTATAAATCATATCAACTACCTTGTTACTTGTGCCCTTTTTGTATTTGATTACCAAATGAAACTGTTGAAGAAAACCCATCCACCTGTAATTATGAGATTGTTTCAGCTTGGTTTGTGCTTGGAGATAATGTAAGGGTTGGTCATCTATATGTATGATTGTTTCCTTCCCTAACAAGTAGTGCTTCCATTTATTTACACTTTGAACTAATGCATACAACTCTTTAACATATGTAATATAGTTAACATGATCTTGGCTAAAAGTTTCAGAGTCGTAACATATACACTTAGGATATTGGATCAATACTGGACCCATGGCATATTCGTTGGCATCTGTCTCGATCTCAAAAGGCTACTGAATATTTAATAGTACTAATACTGGTGTGATACTTATCTTTTCCTTCAAAGTGTCAAAGGATTTTTGTTGTTTTCCTCCCCACTAAAAAGCATTCTTCACACTGGTTAAGGCATGCAAAGGAGCTTCAATAAAGGATAAGTTTGAAATGAATCTCCTCCATTACTGGACCACACATAATAATATTTTTACTTTAGTTACTCTTTTGGGTTCAGGACAATTTAAAATTACATCAATATTGGAAGGATCAGTTTTCAATTTTTGTCGTCCTACAATATGACCTAAGTACACAAGTGCAGTCTTTCCAAATTCACATTTGGACAATTTTACATACAACTTTTCCCTTTGCCAAGTATATAATACTTGATTTACATTCCTTACATGTTCATCCCAATTCCCACTAAATATAAGTATGTCATCTAAATATACAATTACAAAATCATCTAGAAACAACGTTGATTTTAGGGGATAAATTTCACTCATGGGATAAATTTCAATGGTTTTTCCCCCAAAAAAATTTGCTATTCTAAAAATTATTCACCCAAATTCTATAGGATAAAATTATTTTACCTTAAAAATCGCCATAATTTTATACAAACTATATAAAATCCTTAGAAATTTGAATATTTTTACAAAAATATCGCCAAACATTTATAGTTGGCATATGAAGGATCAATAAGATTCACCAAGGTTTCTACATTTTAAAATAAATTTACATTCTTAAAATCATCCTTATATAGAAATGGATTGAATACATCATTCATCACATGCATGAAGGTTTCTGGAGCATTACAAAGCCCAAATGACATAACTAACTGCTCATACAATCCAGGTTTGGTTTTAAAGGAATTTTCCCATGCATCCTGTTCTGCAACCCTGATCTGATGGTATCTACTGTGCAAATCCAACTTAGAGAAATAAAAAAAATTATTTAATTGATCAAGTAAATCATCTATATGAGGAAGAGGGTATCAAATTTTCATCGTGATTTTGTTTAAGGCTCGATAATCAACACAAAGTCGTCATGTGTCATCCTTATTTGGCACCATCATGATCAGAGAACCACAAGGAGATGAACTGGGCATGATGACCCCTTGATCCAATAAGCCTTGTACTTGTTTTTTGATCTTTGTCACCTCTACAACTGACATCCTGTACATGCCCATATTTGGAAGAGAATAATCCTGTTGAATATGTATTTCATGTTGGATTTCCATCTTAGGAGGTAATCCATATGGTTCTTGGAAAATATCATCATACTTAGAAACAATATCGATTAATTCTTTCTTATGAGAAGGATCACATCCTTGGAAGGCGTTAAATTTTCTTCCATCCTTTTCCCTTATGACCATGAGTACATATCTCTTATTCGTGTTTATGAGTCTCTTCATTTGTCCTGCACTAACAAGTGTGTTGTTTACCCTCATGTCGTGGGCTCTAACAATATATTCCACTCCCCATTTAGTAAGGTGATATTTTTTCTCATGACTAAAGAATACTTCTTTCCTATAATAAATATAAGGACTCCCTAGCACTATGCCACATATATCAAGTGATATGACATCCAAATCCACTTCATTAATCAAATTTGAAGAAATAACAAATATGATCCTACAATACTTGGTGACATTAAGTTTTTATTTATCACATACCCAACCAAGAGGATAAGGCTTTGGATGTGGTTTAGTTTCAAGACCCATATTTTTGATAAGTGATTCAAATATCAAGTTTACTTGGGAATCCTGATCAAATAATGTATCTATCTTAGTGTGCTTAGATACAACCGTTATGTGAAATAATTCATTCCTCTTCCTTTCATCATCATTAGATTCATTATTGGAATTTGAACTAGCATGAAGCGAATCTTCACCTTGTACTCCAACCACTATGATCTTTTCTCCATCTCCTGAATTGGAACCAAGATCTTGTTGCACTGTAGCAACGGTCTTTGTCTTCCTCTTTTCACTGAATTGTTTCTGTATTTTCTATGGATGTAATTTCCAACACTGTTCATCATCATGACTATTCTTCTTGAAATGAGTGCAATATGGATTTCCTTCTTCCCTGTCTACAGTGGCAGTCTTTTTTTCCTTCCTTTTAAACTTTTTAAACTTCTTATGTGAGGGATTGGAACGTTTGTTTGTGGGATCTTCTTGAACATGATTTCCCCTATTCTCAAGGTGAGTGCATTTTTTTATTATTTGGGTTGGTTTTCATTGATATCAACCCTTGAAGAAAGTCTGGTAGAGAATTCTGGTCGCACAAGGGTTTGGGTAATGGACCCAAGTTTGTTTGATGTATAATGGTATGAGTTTTAATAGATTTTAAGGTAAGACTATTCTATATGGATAGTACATGTCATTCCATTTATGGTGGTATGTGGAATGTCACATAACTCCTCACGATTAGAGAGTTATGGCCATCTGAAGTTGGAGAACCCTCATGAGTCATCTAGAAGCCCCAAAAGGTCAAAGTACTCAAAGTGGTTGTAAAGAAGAAATTATTTAAATAATAAAGTGAAGTGATGAATGTACTATAAATCAAAGTGGATACAAAATAAATTATTTAATAATAAAGTTAATGGAGAAATTACTAAGTAGACAAGTGGTTATAAGTGGGTTAGCCCTAAAATAAGGAAAGTGGTTTAAGATAGTTAGAAGGTAACCCCTCTAGGAAGCTACATAAAAGTATAAATAAGAGGAAAGGTTCTCTCATTTTAATTACACTTGAGAATATTGAATATATAAAAGTGACCGAGGTAACCAAATGATATCTAAGGAGAATTTCAGAGGGAAGGTGAATTAAAGAAGGCCGAAATTCAAGGGAGGATACATTATTTTGATTATGCTTTCTAAGGTATGTTATTTACATGTCATCTCACCATTTTCACAATATTTTTTTTTTCTAGAATGATTCAGATCGCAAAATCTGGAGGCCATTGAGGAAACATATGCAAGCATATGTGATACAAAATTCATCTTGTTGGTCGTTTTATTTTTGGAGTTACACTCCATGGAAAATAGGTATTGTGGCTAGTCCTAAAACTAGTCTAAAACAGGTGTTTCAGGTAAACACGTCATAACTTATTCATAACAGATCCAAATTCAGTAAGACCAAATGTATTGGTTAGATTACAGTTTGTAGTATTCTTTGTACCATTTTCGGATCCATACAACAAAATATTGCATGCGGGGCATGATATACAATCTCTCTCTCTAGAATAAGCTAGAATTCAACAAGGTATGTGATCATATACACCAAGTCTATTGCAGAGTTACAAATCCGATTTGGATGATGAAATTGATGAGGGATTTTGGTTGAGGTACATGTTGGGTACATGGTTGAGACAAGTAGTTGATGATTTGGCACATACATGAGGTGTATAGTTGATGACGTTGGTACATCTTGATGAGTCATAGTTGATGAGTAGTTCAAGCATGATTGGTACATACTTGTTACATGGTTGGAGGCACTTGTTAGTAGTATTGTTGACACATGGTCTATGGATGATGTAGCATACTCGTCTTGGTATATTATTATAAGAACATATTGATATTGGTTATGATTATTAGTTGTTGTGTTATGCTTGGTTGACACACATATTGGTGATATTGTGCATATGGTTGAGAGTTGTCTTGGTGATTGATCTTGGTGAGTAGATCTGATTTGCTTGATAATATTGATGAGTTAGGTTGTTGTGATAGGTTTTTTAGACAGGTTATTGTGAAAGGTTATTTGTAAAGGTTTGTTTTATGGTTTATGCATTTGTTTATGGTACAATTTGAGGTATAGGTTGATGTATGGTACATGTTGGCACAAGTTATTGGTATAGGTTGATTGGTACAAATTTACAATAGTATATCTCACAGTGATAGTGTGACAGTGGTTCCATCATTCTACTTCTACGTCAGGGCAGTTGGATGGGGAAAGGACAAGTTTTTGTAGCCACCTTCCAGTTGTATCTGGAGAATAGAGGGGGTTGTAGACTCCTTTTGGTTGTAACCATAGAATTGGGGAGTCAGAGATTCCCTCAAGTTGTAGCCTAAGAAACTAGGGGGTTGGAACCTCCTTCCAATTGTAGCTGGAAAACAAAGGAAGTTGGTGCTTCCAATGAATGTAATTCTTAAATACATATAAGAAAAATAATTATGTGGTTTTCTCCCACTTTGGGTCTCCATGTAAAAACATTGGTGTACTGCGAATGTGTATGATTTCTCATTTGCTCATTTTTTATTTACTCTGCAACTATTGGATGCTAATTCTACATTGCTATAACACTTGTATTTTATAGTTAAAAAGGGATTAAATTTCTCTATTACTAATTCACCCCCCTCTTAGTAATCCAACAATTGGTATCATAGTAGGTTCCTTTAGGAAACATTTTAACCACTGGAAGGAGATCATGGATTAGTCTAAGAATGGAGTACCATTGTTCAATTGTCATAATAGTTTAAGGTATGAGATGTGGAGTGGAAGGACGAAAGTGTTTTTATAAGAACAAGGGTATTATAATTGACTATCAGTCGTTACAGGATATGATAGTTCAAAAAGGGAAAATAATGCAACCAAGAAGGAATTGAAGAAGAATAAAAAAATAACAATGGATTTCATTTGGGAAGCATTACCTAATCCAGTAGGAGAAAAGGTTGGTAAATGTTCATCATCCAAAGAAATTTGGGATAAGTTACATGATATATATTCTTCACCCATCGCAGATTCAGAAAATTCCAAATAATATGTAGGTACAAATCAAGAAGAAATATGTTCACCATGCCAAAAAAATTCAAAAGATGAAGAGTACATAGTCAACAGAGGTATGTTGTTTTGATTTAATTGTGAAAAAAATAGATATCTTGAAATAGAATTCCATGAGATAGAAAAACTAATTGAAAAAGAAGACAATTATGAAGAAGAAATGATCAATGCTTTAGATGAACTAAGAAAATAAAGAGAAGAAAACAATTCACTCAAGAATGAATTGATGAAATAAAAATAAAGTGATCACATTTTTTAAGAAGCCCAACAGGTCATCAAGAACTTAAGAACTCAGCTAGAAGATGCCAGAAATATCAAAGAAAATATTAAAGATCAAAAACAATATTTGGAGGCCAACATAGTATCACAAAAGGAAGAAGCATAAATGAGAGAAACAATATTGATAGATCATATTAATGAAATAAATAACGCTCTAAACCAACTTGAGGAAGAGTTTGGTCAAGAAGATAAAGTATTTGAAGAGGAAATAATCACATTAAAAATCCATCTTGAATAAGTGAAAATAGCATAAGAAGTCATGAATTCTCAGATAATGAAGAAAGAAGAAGAGGTTGAGAAGATTGAAGAAGAAGTTCCCACATTGAGAAGTAAAATCATCAAGATCAACAAAAACATTGAAGAGACAGACACATCCACATCAATTATAGAGAATTAAGAGAAACACTCTAGGTTGCTAGAAAAGAAGAATGAAGAAAATAGAAAGAGTTATGCAAAAGTAATCAAAGGAAGGAATCATGGTCAACCAAAATCTAAGAAAACTATTGAAGATACATCTTCAAGAAGACCCTCCATGTTCAAGCCACAAAGAAGCTTCAATCATGATCATGATCAATCAAGTAAAAAATTTAGAAGGACTACACCACAAAGAAGATCATTCACTCCCAAGTATGCAAAAAAAAATTATGATCATTTTTTACTGTATTAATTTTGGACAAAGGGTTGAAAATTGGAGGGATTATAAAAGAAATGTTCAAGCAAGCAATTCCTATGTGGCCCCACATAATATTGAATGTTACAAGTTTCATAACTATGGACACATATCTAGTGATTGCAGAAGCATGATCGATACTTCCATGAAATAGAACATTGATATAAGATATACGAAAGTATGGATAAGAAAACACAAATAATAGGTGAACAAAGACCAGGTCCCAGAGATTCCAAGATTGACAATAAAATGAGATGAAGAAAATTGTACAGAGAAAAGGAAAGATGTCAGATACAAAAAGGTTTGGAAAATAACTGAAAGAAAGGAAGGATAGGTAAATAAGGAATGGGTTCAAGAGATTGTACTTTCATGCATTGTAGTGAAAGATGAATCCAAAGACAGAAAGAAAGAAGTCATAGCTTAGAGAGATGATGAATCTACCAATGAAGATGATGATGAATACACATCAGAGAAGGAATTGTTTTGAGCCATCTGACTTAGAGACTCCTAGGTAATATGAATATTAGATAGGGGGATTCTATGTGATAGTTGTGACAAAATAAAGAACCATCCTTCGAGAGGCTTGCATAGTTTTGAGTAGATAGATCCAAAGAATTCGGTTAGCAAAAGTACAGTTTGATAGATTAATCATTTGTGGTAGTGAAGACTTCATGATAGTATAGTGATAAATGGGTCAACATTATGGAGAGTTGTGTAGTAGAGTATTGGAAAATATGGAAAAAGATGGATTCGTACAAACACTTAGTAGTTTTTGACAGATATATGGAAGTGGACGAGAGCATGGATTCATAGATTGGTTCAAAGAGTGGTTCAAAGACAAAGGAACATTATCATAATGGATGATAATTACATAGGAAATGGCTCGAACAATTCTAATGGATTCCAAATTGACAGATATTATTTTTTGGACACATGTGGTGCATATATCATTTCACATTCAAAACAGAGTGATGCTGAGAAAAAACAATGAAAAAACTCCCGACGAGCTATGGAAAGGAAGACCAACAAATGTGAATCACTTCAGAGTATTTGGAAGAAAATGATACATCAAAAGAGAAGATGGTAGAATGAGAAATTTTGACTCTCATGTCGACAAAGGAGTACTTTTTGGTTACTCAAGTACAAGGAAAACATACAAGTGTTACAATCTGAGACTGGAGAAATTTTTGGAAATCATCAATGTAACAATGGATGAAATAGGTGGACGAGAATTAAAAGAAGAAGAAAATGAGTCAGTGGAACAACTTTATGAACAAGAAGAAAAATATGAAGAAGAAGTCGAAGGGGAAGATGAATAAGATCATATAGAAGTAGAAGAAGAAGTTTAGCAAGTGCCTCCAAAGACACCTAGAAAACGAGTACAAAAGAATCATCCTTCAGATCAGATTATTGGAAACAAAGATGCAGGAGTTGAGACTAGAAGACGAATCTATTCACAAGAACAAATGCACCTAACTCTCTTATCTACAATTGAACCAAAGAATTTTGAAGAGGCCAGCAAGAATGAATTTTGAAATAAGGCCATGGATGAAGAATTGGATCAAATAGAGAAGAATGACACTTGGTAATTGGTTCCAAGACCAGAGAATATGAATGTGATTGGCACAAAGTGGGTTTTAAGAAATAAATTGAATGAAGATGGCCAAGTTACAAGGAAGAAATCTAGATTGGTATGTAAAGGATACACACAGGTTGAAGGAATCGGCTTTGAAAAGATATTTGCACCAGTTTCCAGAATGGAAGCAATCCGATTGCTTTTATATTATGCATGCTCCAAGAATATTAAAGTGTATCAGATGGACGTGAAATCAACTTTTCCGAATGGGGAACTTGAAGAAGAAGTCTACATTGAACAACAATGCATATTGTGTCTGTAAATTGAAGAAGGCCTTGTATGGTATAAAACAAGATCCTAGAGCATGTTACTCTAGACTGTATAAATATCTACATTAGGAAGGGTTCAAAAAAGGAAGTGCAAACATCAACCTCTACATCAAGGTAACTCAAGATGGTATTTTATTAATTGAAGTTTATGTTGATGATATTATTTTTGGAAGTATTGATGACAGGTTAAGCCATAAATTTGCAAATGATATTTAGAATGAATTTGAAATGTCATTACTCGGAGAACTATCTTTAATTTTGGGTCTTCATATACGTCAAAGGAACCGAGGAATATTTATTTCTCAAACTAAGTATATCAGTGAAATGCTAAAGAGGTTCAGAATGAAATATTGCAAACCAATTACCACTCCTATGCAAAATAGTTTCAATTTGAGAAAAGATGATGATTCAAAGTCTACATACCAGAGTCAGTACAAGTCAATGATTGGTATCTTACTATCTGTGACAAAATCCAGACTAGATGTAATGCAAGAATTTTGACAGGTGGCACGATTTCAAGCAACACCAAAGGAATTACATTTCTTAGCAGTGAAGAGGATTTTCAGATATCTCAAAGGAACAAAAGAGTTTGTATTATGGTATCCAAAAGGAAAGGATCTATCACTTATTGTCTACACAGATCCAGATTGGGCAGGTTACATTGATGACCAATGAAGCACCAGTGGAGAAGAATTATACTTGGGTTAGTGTTTATTATATTGGCTAAGCAAGAAAAAATCATCAATATCTTTATCTACAGTCGAAGTAGAGTATATTGCAACAACATGATGTTGTACATAGGTTCTATGGATGAAACAAACTCTAAGATATATACAGGTTGAGTATGATGAGCCCATTCCAATCTATTGTGATAATACAAGTGCCATCAATATCTCAAAGAACGTGGTGATGCACTCCAATACGAAGCACATTCCAATCAAGTATCAATTTCTATGGGAACAGGTTGTAGAGAAGAACATCAGAGTTGAATATGTGGGAACAAAAGAACAAGTGTAGACATATTTACAAAACCAATTCCGTGGGAATCCTTTGAGTATCTTTGCCAGAGACTCGGAGTAATTTAATGAATGATTTTGAATTCTTATCTTATATGTCTTAGATTTACAAGAGGAAGCACCATAAACAAGAAAATTCAGGTTGCGATATGAGTTTCAGAAAGAGTTCGTTTAGGGGGATCATCCCTAGATGGAAAGATACCTTTTCCATTGATGAAAAATGGGGAGATATTTATCATATGAAAAGGTAAATTCTTGGAGAAAGAGCACATAGGAATGGTTTCAGGGGGAGAGATGCTCACAGGGGGAGCATGAGTGATATGAATTCAATATTGCATTAGAGTGTTGCCATCAATGCCAAAGGGGGATATTGTTGATTATTTGGGTTGGTTGTCATTGATGTCCACCCTTGAATAAATTATGGTAGTGAATTTTGGTAGCACAAAGGTTTGGTTAATGGAACCAAATTTGTTTGATGTATAGTGGTATGATTTTTAATATATTTTAAGGTAAGACTATTCTAGATGGATAGTACATGTCATGTCATTTTCGGTGGTATGTGGAACATCACATAACTCCTCATGGTTAGAGAGTTATGGCCATGTGAAGTTGGAGAACCCTCATGAATCATCTAGAAGCCCCAAAAGGTCAACGTAGTCAAAGTGGTTGCAGAGAAGAAATTATTTAAATAATAACGTGAAGTAATGAGTGTACTATAAGTCAAAGTGGATACAAAATAAATTATTTAAATAATAAATTTAATGGAGAAATTACTAAGTGGACAAGTGGTTAGAAGTGGGTTAGCCCTAAAATAAGGAATGTGGTTTAAGATGGTTAGAAGGTAACCCCTTGAGGAAGTTACATAAAAGTATAAATAAGTGGCAAGGGTATCTCATTTTAATTACACTTGAAATATTGCATATATACAAGTGACTGAGGCAACCAAAGGATATCTAAGGAGAATTTTAGAGGGAAGGTGAAGTAAATAAGGCCGAAATTCAAGGGAGCATAAATTCTTTTGATGAGGCTTTCTAAGATATGTTATTTACAGGTCATCTCACTATTTTAGCAATAATATTTTTTCTAGAATGATTCAGATTGCAAAATCTGGAAGGACGTTGAGGAAAACTATCCAAGTAGCTGTAGTAAAAATTTCATCTTGTGGGTCATTGTATTTTTGGAGTTACACTCCGTGGAAAATAGGGTTTGTGGCTAGTCCTGAAACAAGTCTAAAACAAGTGTTTTGGGTAAAAACATCATAAATTCTTCATAACATATCCAAATTCAGTGAGACAAAATGTATTGGTTAGAGTATAGTTTGTAGTATTATGTGTACCATTTTGAGATTCATACAACAAATATTCTGTGCAGGGAATGCTCTCCAAGCTCTCTCTCTAGAATAAGCCAGAATTCAACAAGGTACGTGATCATATACACTAGGTCTATTACATAGTTACAAATCAGATTTGGATGATGAAATTGATGAGGAATTTTGGTTGAGGTACATGTTGGGTACATGGTTGAGACATGTATTTGATGATTTGGCACATACATGAGGTGTATAGGTGACGATGTTGGTACATATTGATGAGTCATAATTGATGAGTAGTTCATGCATGGTTGGTACATACTTGGTACATGGTTGGAGGCACTTGTTAGCAATATTGTTGACACATGGTTTATGGATGATGTAGCATAATTGTCTTGGTATATTATTAGAAGAACATATTGATCTTGGTGATGATTATGATTTTTTGTGTTATGCTTGGTTGATGCACATCTTGGTGATATTGTGCATATGGTTGAGCGTTTTCTTGGTGAGTAGATCTGATTTAGTTAATAAGATTGATGAGAGAGGTTGTTGTGATAGTTGTTTGGAAAGGTTATTTGTACAAGTTTGGTGCACGGTTGATGCATTTTTTATGGTACATGTTGATGTATGGTACATGTTGGAACAAGTTATTGGTACAGGTTGTTATAAGTTGTTTGGTTCAGGTTGATAGGTATAGGTTTACAACAATATATCTCAAAGTGATAGTTTGACAATGGTTCCATCATTCTACTTATATGTGATGGAGGTTGGATGGAGCAAGGAAAAGTGGTTGTAGCCACCTTCCGGTTGTAGCCGAAGAATAGAGGCGGTTGTATCCTCTTTCTGGTTGTATCCAAAGAATTGGGGAGTTGGATCTTCCCTCAGGATGTATCTTAAGAAACTAGGTGGTTGGAGCCTCCTTCCAATTGCAGCTGGAAAACAAAGGAAGTTGGTGCTTCCAATGAATGTAATTCTTAAATACCTATATGAAAAAACATTCTATGGTTTTCTCCCACTTTGGGTTTCCACGTAAAAACACTGGTGTACTTTGTATGTGTATGATTGCTCATTTGTTCATTGTTTATTTACTCTGCAACTATTGAATGATAATGATAAATTGATATAACACTTGAATTTTGTGGTTAAAAAATGATTAAATTGCTCTATTACTGATTCACCCCCCCTCTGAGTAATCCAAGAACTTTCACACAAACTTCATCAAGACTAGTGTGGTTAAACAATAGTAAAGTATGGTGAATGTAACTCTGAAGTGTGGCAATATACTTCATTCAAGTTTCATAAGAATCTAAAGGAATGTTTAATGTAAGAGATTTCTTCCTAAATTCTTTCGTGAAACTTTGTACAATTTGACCTTTAATTTGTCTTAAATTTTTCCATTCCATCATTTATTTATGTAAATAACGTGATGGATAAAATTGCTTCCTTATTTCTTATTTAAATTACCGCATTTAAAGAAGATTACCACACTTACTTCTGTTCTGAAGTTTTCTCTCTCACCATAGGAGAGCAGTGCCTTCCAACTGAGGAGAGGCCAATTGCACTTTAAATTCCTCTTCATCAATCTATTGAACACAACAATATACTTCAACTTGTCAGATTCAATTATCTAGCTTTTCAGGATTAGTATCTCCATTAAACATAAGTAAATAAAATTTTACATCAAGCTTTAATAATGGTTTCTTAAAAGAATCTTTATGGCTAGAATGATGTGAATGATGAGAATGCTTAGAGGAAGAAGAGCTAGAACTTGATGGTGAATATGGAGGCTCAGGAGGGTCTCCTCCATCCCCTTGATTCAATGAAGCATTATCATATGCTTTTTCTTCATTTTTTTTCCTTTCTTCTTCATCCTCCTCTCGTAGTCTATATACATTCGCTCGACCATTTCTGACATGTGATAAAATACCATATGGAATTTTTTCTCATGTTGATCATGCTTGTCCTCTTCGACCATTTTCTTCCTTTGGGATGCAAGACCAATTTTTGGGTTGAAAGTATTAAGTGTTCCTTCACCCTACTTATTCTTGGCCCCAGTAATCATTCACACTCAACAATTCAATTCAAATATGATTGCTCTGATACCAACATAATACAATATCTTTTCATCAATGTGACTTATTAAAGAATTGTATTAAATGAACATAAAATGAAGTGCACCCTAAAGAAGGAATAACTCAATAATGAAGAGAAATATGCATCATATATGAACACAAAAAACTTGATAATAGAGTTCATCCCTAGTGGAATATGTCTCAGAGTCCTGCTCTGAAATGGGTAGGCCTTTTTATTAACTCAACAAAAGAATTTCGAAAAATACATAAGTATACCTCATTTCAGAGTTAACATGCAGAAGCTTTGCTGAGATCAAAAAACAAACAATACCACTGAATTCATGGCATCGAATTACCCAAAAATGACTGTCTCCATGCCTCGATCTGAGTCTGGCAGTTTCAGGCCCTTGAGAGAATTCGTCTTGGTTTTTGTGCCTACACTTCCAAAAAATTCATGGAAAGATTCTCCTTTTTTGTGCCCCCATCTGTACAGTCGCACGCCCTGGTCTGACCCCCGAGCTCTAGAAAAAACTAGTTGTTAAATAAAATCGGGGCCATATTTACCAACGAGGTCATTTGGCTTATTGGTTGGCGGATATATATTAAAGTTCTTTGTTGGAGGAGGTTCTGGGATCAATACTGTTGACCTCCATTTTAATACATTGGGGCTATATATATGTGTGTGTTGTTGTTTGGGACCGTGCTAAATTTGGAGTATGGTTTGGCATGCCAGATCCGGCCAGATATAGCGGCAGATTGTGTTATATATTTGGAGGACTGGGGGGTTAGCGCCAACCAACCCTTTTTCCAATTTTGAATTTTGGTTATTGGGCATCCTTGGGAATTTTCCTGCTGCCACATGGTATCCTATTACTGGGCCACATGGCGGCCATTCATTGTCCCATGACACCTTACTTCACAGACATGCCATGTCACCTATGCCACATCAACCTACCACGTCACCTGCTAGATGGTTGTACGGTCTGCCACTTGGTTGTACCAACTGCCATGTGGCACTTTCCCATTGGTCCAGAGACTGACTATAAATGTCCAAAATCGAGTGACACATGGCAGCCTCTGGTGCTACCACATCATCATGCTAAAATCATGCTGACACATGTCATCCTCTGCGTGTGCCACATACTCTTTACGAATGATGATGTCATCTGTACTGATGTTGACGTCAGTAGTATGGATGATGAATCATCCCTACTATATGGGCCTAGGTTGACCAAAAATTTGACTGCAAATATCTTTTTCTTTGTAACTCTGTTTGACGAGCCCTTTACATCATTGGAAAGCTCATGACGCAATCTTCACGATGATGCCAATCTCACTGAGTTTTGGGGACTTTGATTTTTTTCCCTTTCTCTGTCTTCTAAGGACATTATGAGATTCTCGAGGTGATTCATAAAATTATGAGTTATTCTTAGTCTTCTCTAGATCCTTTTTTGATCACATTGTCCAATGCTCTATAATATGTGCATGTTGTACATGGATTTGGGAAATACTGATTTAAGTGTCCCAATTGATTACAAATGTAACATATTATTGGTCCTCTACCTCTTATTACAAAATTTCCTCAGCCTCAACCTCTACCAAATCCTCCTCAGTTTCTTGGATTAAATCCTCTCCGATTGTTATACTATGAAACCCTACTTCTTTCACAATATTTTCTTTCTAAATTATATACATATTGGAAGTGTGATCTCTTATCAAATCGAATGTGTGGAAGTCCTTATCTTTATAATCCATTGACTTGCAAAAGTTGCAATATAAGTTCCTTGGCATACTCCGATATTTATATAGTAATGGACACTCAGTCAGATGATGTCCCCATTTCTTACATATTTCACAATATTCCTCTCCTCGTAATCGATTTGGAGCTCGAGTAACCAAATATTGCACAAATGTTGGGAATTCATCCTTATGGTGGCGTTTAGTTCTACAATTGGTACACCATACTTGTTCCTGCTACTCATTCCCTTTTGTAAGATCCACCAATTGAATCATCAAGGAAGCTAAATGTTTCTATACTTGCACCATCCCTCCACCATTTCCTACATGATATGCTTCCAAATTCATTACAAACTCCAAAGCTTCAGGCTATGATGCAACCTTCTATTGAATCAATGACCGAAAAATGTGTGGTAGGAGTCCTACAATAAACCATTCTTGGTGTTGTTGATGAGGGATCGAGAATGTCAATCTACCCATTAGATCCTTAAATCGTTGGCCATAGTCCCAAATTGACTCATTCTCTATTTTTTTCATTTCCTTCAATTATGTAATGTATTGCGATTTGGACATTGGATTCTTCAATTGTTTCACCAATGCTTGTCTAATATCTCCTAACGTTGTTTCTTATATTGTAGGTGTGGCACTCTACAATTTCATTTACTAGACTAATGTGTAGCTCCTAAATGTTGTTTCCAAATATACAATATTTATAGCCTCATATTTGACATTGCTCACAACCCAAATTGTTCACATATGGATAGATGTTGTTTTGGGTCCTCGGACCCACCTCCTTAGAGCTCAAGTAGTCCGAGTTTGTTTTCTAACCCTATCATGTTGTTTTTTGTAGTACCTCCCCTCGAAAATGGTGATTGACTCTGACTCAGTGCACTACTTCCACTTCTATAGCTAGTACTACTCTGTCTTCCCCTTCTAACTATAAGTTATTTTGACAAATCCTCAAATGTTACTTATGATCTAGGTGATGCACATGGGGTCATGGAATCGACAAAGAATCTAGTATAAGTAGGACCTATAGGTTCTTCTATTATAATATTGAGCTGAGAATTCTCTTCCTCTTCTTATATGTATGGTATTTATACAATTTGTACTATTGGATTGAGTTCTCTCCCCTTAGGATTATTGCGTGTCTCTCCTTTCTCAGCCCCAATATTAAGCATATTTTACCTTATTCCATTACAGAGTACTCCAAACTCATCTTCCTCTTCTGATACCACTTCTTTGTTTCTCTGCATCCTTAGTCCCTCCCTTCTTTCTTCATTTCTTCCTTCGTTCTTTCCTATCTTTATGATATCCTCTTGTCATCCCCTAGTTCCCCTATGTGAAAAAATCCCCTTAGTAATCAAACTTCATTGTCATCATGCACTTGTCACACAACAATATCTTCATCCATGTACCCAATGCTTTCATGAAACTTTTGCATGGTCCTTTAAATAAATCCATGTCTAAAACATTCTATGAATGGGTACAATCTACTGCAAATTCTATAATATAACCTCCCAATATATTGTTCAACCATAAATCAATTGCATGAGAAGTATTATTACTTACAAAGTTCAAATTCCTTACCAACTCAGGAGTCAAGTTCCTCGATGTTGTAGTTTGGTACCTTCCCTTATTCTCCACTAATCTCTCTAACCACTCAGTTAATATAATCATAAATTCACAAAATAAAATATCATGCATCTCTATGTACACATACTTTTCCATCCATTTCCCATTGTTCATATGAGGGTTTCTATTCTCTTCCCTTCTATCTATTCTAATATCTCTTTCTTAGTCAGCCTCCAAAACTTTCCCTCAATATTACAACTCTCGAAAATGGAACAATTTGTTGGCACGTAGTCTTAAGACCCTAGGTTCAAGTTATCTAACCAAAAAACCCTATAGACACCGACCCTTTCAACATCACCTGCATGCAAGTGAAGTCTTACTCAAGGCATCTATTGGGGTTGCAGGAACCAAGTTTTTGCATGTTGGACATGGTGTTATGGTGTTGGCATTGATTTCAAAGAGGATAAATATGATCATTGTAAATGGATAATCCAATATGAATCCATACAGTTCATATATATAGAAGTTAATAAGACAAGTTTTAGAAAAAGTGGCATTGGAAATGAGAAATGTCCCAACAACGATGTAGTTTTATTCCTATTTCTTCATCATCTACTGAAATAGTGAATACAACATTGGTACAAATTGTTTCCTTATATCATTGTGTTAGTGATATTATAATAGGGGCCACCAGAAAACTTTGATTTGTGAAAGGATTAACATCTTCCCTCTAGGTCATATCTCAAACTATTTAGTGTCTACTCCATTAAGTCTTTGTATTCATTGAAAATACAATCGTCAACATAGGAAAATACACATTACAAAAAACTAAAATTTTCTATCTCAACCTATGATTCCAAGAGTGTCGAGACTACCCGAGCATATTTTAGGGTGATACTTAGAAAATGTTGCATACAAATGAAATAATTGGGTAGAGTCTATAGCGATGGTCAAAATGGAAAACACCGATTATAATGGAAGAAGATCAGATGACTTGAATTCATTATTGCGTTCGAACACACACAAAAGTTAATGGAAGAGGGTGGATGTGAAAGTATATTATGCTAAATTTAACTATACATGTGTCAATGGTAATCTTTATTGTGTTTTGTCTTGAGAATAATTTGAGTCCATGTTTCAAATGAGAAATTCATGTGGACCATCCACTGAATGGTTGATTATATTTGAACCATGGATTTGTCTAAATGCCAAGATAAGCACTATGTGTGTTCTCTCTCGGTAATAGGACAAGGCAATATCGAATATGGAGTTGTGATGGGTTAAAGTGATAATTGGGATAACACCTGGTTATAAGGGGTGGTCACTTGGTAAACAAGAGAATTTCCTTTCAGATAGGTTACAGAACATGAATTTTCACCTTTGTTTATCTAACGGGTTAGCACCTGCCCATTTCGATACAAGAAATTCACTAGCGAGATAATTAAAATGGTGAAATATGATCTATTGGAGGAGTAGGAATGCAGTGAAATGCATGGGATCTAAATAAAGGAGTCGATCCATTCCTGTGATCATATCATAATGACTAAAAACCTTATCAAAATAATGATAAGGAAAATAAGGTTTCCAAACTGTAATTGAAAATCCTTTATGAATATTTTATAAAATAAATAACAAAAGAAGAAATTTTAAAACAATATTAGTGTTATGAAAAGGAACATGAAGAACCTTATTAAATAAACATTCAAAGTTCAAATCTAGTTAACTCCTCAAGGTCAAGGTTTTGTTCAAGAATAGTTACAACAATATTAAACATATTTTAGCACCCAGACATTCCATTGATGCTACAAAGATTTTGGCAGGTGAAGGGATAATTGTTGAACAAGTTACAAGGGATTTGCAGTCTTTTGAATTAAAGACAACTTTTAGAGACAAACAAAAGTATCACCATTACTATTATTTTATTAATAAAATGAAAAGGCACATCGGTTCATTTTCTCTTTTACAAAGAGAACATTGGTTCAATACACCTTTTGGAAGACTATATAAACAAAGAAATATGGTGAAGAAGAGTGTCTCTAGAAGTGAATTCATAATATCAAAATAGAGGGAGAGTCCAAGGAATAAATTAAAATTTTAAATATGCTCATTAAGTGAGGATTGGAGTCCTCTATAGGTTGGAGCCTTAACAACAAGGACTTTCCATTTTCTCAAGTTATTGCTCGAAAATAGAGGATTGGATTCCTATACAAAATGGAGCCTGATATACATGGAGTTGAAAATTCCTCAATTTGGTGCTTGAAAACAGGGGATTGGTGTCTCCTTGAGTTGGTTCTCAAAACAAGGGATATTGGTGTCTCCTACAAGTTGTATCTTGAAACATAAATAATTTTTTTATGATTGTCACATTTAATTCTATATATTGTACATTCTTGCTGATAAGTGTTTATGGTTAATAACTTTAATAATTAAATAATTAATTAAAATTGGGAAAAATAGGCAATATTGATTCACCTCCCTCCCCCCCCCCNCAAGTATTGAACAAAATTTCAACAATTTATATTAGAGCAGGTTCCTTCACCACAGGATAATCACTAGAAAAACAAATCTGTGAAATCACAATGGATCAACAAGAAGGAATTCCCTCTAACAGAGCATCATTGTTCAAAGGAAATGACTATGAATTTTGGAGTGTAAGGATGGGAATTTATATGATGGACCTTAGTTGTGATGTTTGGCTATCTTTGGTAAATGGTTACACTACACCAACTATTGCACCTTCAAACGTTTTTGCAAAGAAACTCTGCAATGATAATTCAAGGGTTGTTAATGCAATTCTGGGTAGATTAGCAGACCCTATATTTGTAAAAGTGATGCATTGTAAATCAACAAAATAAATTTGGGAAAAACTTAAAATAATCTATGAAAGAGATGGAAAAGTTAATAAATAAAAACTTAAAAAATACAGAGGGCAGTTTGAGAGTCTAAAGATGAAAGATGAAGAAAACATTGTAGAATAATTTCAATGAGTGGATGAATTTGTCAATTCAATCAGAGTACCGGGAGAAGAGTTAAAAGAAAAAATTATTGTCCAAAAGGTTTTTATATGATTACCAATGATATATTATGCTAAGGTATATACCTTGGAAGATCGATAATACCTTGACAAACTTACAATAGATAAAATTCATGGAATTCTTATAGATTATGAAATGAGAACAGGGCAAGAATGGATATCAAAATGGGAAACAACCTTTAAAGCATCAAAAGAAACAAAGAACCATGATCATGTGCCAAATGAAAATCATTCAAACATATCAAATGAATAAGAGGCTAACTTTACAAGGAAACTCAAGAAAGAGTCTGGGAAATACAAAGGGAAGTTACCTCTAAAATGTTTCTACTATGGAAAAGTTGGGGATTTTTCCTCCAAATGTCCCTATCCCAAGAAAGAGGATAGTGATTATGAAGAAACTTATAACCATTAAGAACTTAAAAATAGAAAAACTAGAAATAAGAAAAACTTCTATAAGAAAAAGAAAAACTTTTACTCCAAAGAAGACATTAGTTCATTTGACATGAGTGAAGATTACGAGACAAAACTTTTATTTATGGGCATAGAAAATCAAAATAATGCTACTAATGATAATATTGGAAATTAAGGAAACTTTGAAGTTCAAGGAGAATTATAACTTGAAGAATAACTTAATATTCCTCTCGAAGAACTGAGAAAATATAAAAAGAATAATAAATCATTAAGAGAGAAATTATTAGAATATGAAGAAGAACAAAAATCAAGAGAAAAGGAAGTTTCAAAAACCATCAAGGAAGCAGAAAAAATTATCAATGATTTGAAGACTCAACTCCAATAATATAAAAGATTTGAAGAGGTCATAAGTAAACAACTCAATGAAAAACAATAAGACTGTGAAAAACTAGAGATTAAAATTGTTTTTCTAAAAAGGGAACTTGAGAAAGGAAATAACCAATCAAGATTTAAAAATATTTCAAAAATATTGGATGATATTCTTAATAGTCAAACATCATCAAGCAATAAGAAAAAAATGGGTTATGATGAAAAAAAAACTAACAAAGGATGTAACTCTTCATCTCAGGAAACTAATAAAAGTCCAAAACGTTATGCATATTCCCTTCAGAGCTCTTTCAAAAAAGAAGAAAGGAAAATAAAGGCTAGTTCTAATCAACAAAATTTTTCTCTCCCTTCAAAATAAAATGAATATAGAAGGAATACAACTACAAGAAGAACTCCCCCAAAAAGGTATTGACATCTCTTTATTGGCTATTGTTTCTCTTGCAAAAATTTTGGGAATAAAGAATTACATTGTAGAGCTTATGGAATGAACAATCATAAAAGTGTTCAAATATATGGTTGTAAGAACAACAAGAATAATAATAGTCAAGGGAATAGAAACTATAATCCATTCTCTTCATTACAATATTACAATTTTGAATGCTACAAATGCAACAATTATGGTCACAAAGCTAGTGATTGTACAGTACCAAAGAATCCCATGAAGACTTCCAACATTCAAGAGGAAAAGAATAAAATGACATGGAAAGAAAAGGAAACATAGTGCAAGGTATACTTATATGCTAAGAATAAAATAATTCGATGGTATGTTAACAATTGATTTTCAAAGCATATGATAGGATATCAAGACAAATTTTCCAGTCTAAAAAGGAAAGAAAAAGGAAGGGTTACTTTTGGAGATGATGTCTCTACCAAGATACTTGGAAAGGGTACAATTAGTCTGGGAAATAATAGATCTAAAGCATAAAATATACTACTAGTTGAAAATTTGACTCCTAATCTCCTCAGTGTGAGCCAACCATGTGATCAAGGACACATACTTATAATTGAGTCTAAAAAATGTGATATTAGAAAATAAGGCTTAGGATAATTAATGGTTGTTGCACAAAGAATACCAAGCAATGTATACATCTTAAACATAGAATAAGAAGAAAAATGTTGCATGGGGGAAACAGATGAAAGTTGGCTATGGAACAGAAGAATCAGACACATAAGCTTTGATAATTTGATAAAATATAGTAAAAAGGAAGTCCTGAAAGATATGACAAAGATCATAAAAACTTCAAACTCCATGTGTAAACACTATCAACATGGAAAGAAAACAAAAGTAAGATTCAAGAAAAATGAATACTCTACATCAAAACCATTAGAACTTGTTCATACTGACCTTTGTGGACCAACAAGAACTAAAATAATACAAGGTGAACATTACTTCATTTTATTCATTAATGAGTATACAAGAATGAATTGGGTATCCTTTCTCAAAGAGAAATTAGAAGCATTCGAAAAATTTGAGGTCTTCAAAGAACATGTTGAAAATGAGACTGATCTCAAAATCAAGTGCCTAAGATCATACAATGTGTAACGCCCTCCTATCTACGATGCGTACCCAAAAACGCCCAACAAACTACACTCTTCTCATGGCCAAAACGATGGGAACAATTTAAACATTTCCAACAAAAACTCACCATAACATTGCGGAACGAAAATGCTGAAATTATAATAATGCCATAACCAATCCACAATTTCAACATCAATAACATTAAATTGCCGAAAGTAAAAATGCATTATACTTCACCAGTTAAAGTCATACCTTAGCCACACGCCCGCTTCGGAGACATCCCTCGTGCTGTGCCGCTTCCCTCGCTCCGTGCCGCTTCTGCTTGCCGACCAAGAAAGCTCACCGGTACCTCCCAGCCAAACGCTAGGGGTACTCTTCTTCCCCCTTAGCCCCCCGAGCTGCAAAGGGGCCACACAAGCACCAGAGATAAACTAGCGTCTCAGCTCGCCTCAACGGCGGAGCTACCACTCCAAACACAACTGAGATATACCCAACTCCTCACAAGCAACCCGTCAAGCCACAACTCGGCAGCGTAACGTTACGCTAACTGTTCATCCCTTCTTCCTTCCTTTCCCCTATTTTTATAGACTTTTGAGACTGACCTAATTCATAATTCATTAATTAATTAATTTTTAATGACTAACCCTCTAACAGTCTCCGCCGTCCAAGTGTCACACATGCCTCTGGTTCTCCAAAATTAATTTCTTTTTAATTATTAAAG